>MU699207.1:52199-71868 GCA_026770625.1 Nicotiana glauca | reverse complement strand
GTTCAGGGTTTAAGAATTCGAGCTTAGAATAATTGTTGTATTTGGCTTTATCTGATTTTCCTACATGTTTTCTGCTAAATGTGCTAAATGCTTTACCGCTTCGATATTATTTGAACAATATATGAACTGTGCCGAAACCCTTCTCTTCTCACCTCCGGGGATGTGCTTACTGGTTGAGACTCCCTATTCTGTTAGTGTCATACCTTGAAATAAGAAATAGGTCGGACAAGTTACTAAGCCGGACGATCCCTCGCGGACTAGGCCGGACAAATTTTGCGCACAAGTCATATTCAACCCTACGGACCTATTCAACCTTTTGGAATTGATTCCAACCCAGATATCAAAAACTCCAATACCAGCCCAAACTCCAAAAATTCGACTTTTGCCATTTCAAGACTAAATGAATTACGGACCATGAAAACACAACCTGAACTTAAAATTACCTAATAGAGCTAAGACAATTGACAGAACTCCATTCCGGAGTTATCTTCATACAGTTCTGACTACGGTCCAAATTTTAAGGCTTAAACTCCCATTTAGAGACTAAGTGTCTCAAAGCGAAACCACCCAATAAGTCACAACAGCAAAAATTGATAATGGGGGAGCAGTTAACAAGGGATTGGGGCTCTAAATATCAAAATGATCGGCCAGGTCGTTACATTCTCCCCCTCAAAAAATAATCGTTCATCCTCGAACGAGCATAGAGACATACTTGAAATGGTGAAAAGATAAGGATAACGGCTGCGCATATCCTGCTCGGTATCCCAAGTGATCTCCTCGACCGTCCATGCCACTAACCTTTACTGATGCAATGTTCGTTGACCTCAGCTTTCAAAACTGCGTGTCCAAACTAACCACTGGCTCCTCAACATAAGATAGATCTTTGTCCAACTGGATTGAGCTGAAATCCAACACATGAGACGAATTGCCATGATACCTCCGAAGCATCAAAGCATGAAATATCAGATGAACTCCTGCTAGGCCGGGAGTTAAGGCAAGCTCATAAGCAACCTCTCCAACTCGCCACAACACTACAAAGGGACCAATAAACCTTGGGCTTCACTTTCCCCTCTTTCCGAACCTCATAACGCCCTTCATAGGCGAAACCCAGAGTAAGACTCGCTTTCCAACCATGTATGTAACATCGTAAATCTTCCGATCCTCATAGCTATTTTATCTGGACTAGGCTATGCGGAGACTATCCTAAATCACCTTGACCTTCTCCAAAGCATTCTGAACCAAGTCCGTACCAAATAATCTGGCCTCGCCCGACTCGAATCAATCCATTAGGGATCGACACCACCCACTATACAAAGCCTCATACGGTGCCATCTAAATGGTGGACTGATAACTATTGTCGTAGGCAAACTCTGCAAGTTGTAAGAACTGATCCCAAGAACCTCCAAACTCTATCACACATGCATGGAGCATATCCTCAAGAATATGAATAGTGCGCTCGAATTGCCCGTCCATCTGAGGGTGAAATGATGTGCTCAACTCCATTTGAATATCCAACTCCTACTATGAGGCTCTCCAGAATCGTGATGTAAACTTTTTACCCCGATCAGAGATGATAGATACCGACATGCTATGAAATCTGAAAATCTCACGGATATAAACTCGAGCCGGCTGCTCTAAAGAATAGGTTGTCATCAAAAGAAGGAAATAAGCTGACTTGGTCAGCCTATCCACAATTACCTAAACTGCATCAATCTTCCGCTGAGTCCACGGGAGTCCAAAAACAAAAGCCATAGTGATCTGCTCCCACTTCCACTCCGGAATCTCTAACTTCTGAAGCAATCCACTGGGCCGCTGATGCTCATACTTCACTTGCTGGCAATTTAGGAACCGAGCAACATACTCCACTATGTATTTCTTCATCCTCATCTACCAGTAATGCTGCCTTAAGTCCTGGTACATCTTCGCGGTACATGGATGAATAGAGTATCCCGTGTTATGAGCCTCCTGAAGAATGGACTCATGCAACCCATCTACATTAGATACACATTGACTGCCCTGCATCATCAATGCACCATCATCCCCAATGGTGACCTCCTTTCCATCACTGTGCTAGACCGTGTCCCTAAGGACAAGCAGATAGGGGTCATCATACTAACACTCCCTGATACGATCATAAAGAGAGGAGCAAGATTCCATATAAGCCAATACTCAACTAAGCTCGAAAATATCCAATCTCACAAACTGGGTGGCTAAGGCTTGAATATCCAACGCCATAGGCCTCTGTACTGCTGGTAGATATGCGAAGCTCCTCGAACTCTCTTCCCGACGAATCAAAGCATCAGCCACTACATTCTCCTTCCTAGGGTGGTACAAAATGGTGATATTATAATCTATAAGCAACTCTAACCACCTCCTCTGATGCAAATTAAGATCCTTCTTCTTGGACAAATGCTACAAACTTCGATGATCAATGTAGATATCACAAGGGACATCGTACAAATAATGCATCCGAATCTTCATGGTATGAAGAATAGCAGCTAACTCAAAGTCGTGGACATGATTGTTCCTCTCATGCACCATCAGCTGTCTGGATGCTTAGACAATCACCCTACGGTCCTGCATTAACACTGCCCCTAGGTCAACTCTTGACACATCACAATAAACTGTATAAGACCCCGAACTTGAAGGCAATACAATACCGGGGCTATAGTCAAAGTTGTCTTGAGCTTCTGAAAGCTCTTCTCACACTCATATGTCTATTTGAACAGAGCACCCTTTTGGGTCAGCTTGGTCATGGGCGCTGTAATAGACAAGCACCCCTCAACAAATCGACGATAATAGCTCGCCAAACCTAGGGAGCTCAGGATCTCTGTAGTTGAGGATGGTCTGGACCAACTCTGCACTATTTCCACTTTCTTCAGATCCACCTTGATCTCTTCACTCGATACCATATGACCCAAGAATGCCATGAAATCTAAGCAGAACTCACATTTGGAGAACTTTGCTTATAACATATTTTCTTTCAAGGTCTGAAGCACTGCCCTTAGGTGTTGCTCATGATCTTCCCGGCTCCGGGAGTACACTATAATGTCGTCAATAAAGACAATGACGAATGAGTCAAGGTAAGGCCAAAATACATTGTGCATCAAATGCATAAATGTTGTTGGGGCAATTGGTCAGCCCAAATGACATCACAAGGAACTCGTAATGATCATACCGAGTCCTGAAAATGGTCTTCGGGATATCTGGCTCCCGAATCTTCAACTGATGATAACTTGAACTCAAGTCAATTTTGGAAAACACTCGGTCACCCTATAACTGATCAAATAGGTCATCAATACAAGGCAAAGGATATCGGTTCTTTCACTATAACTTTGTTCAACTGGCGATAATCAATGCATATACGCGTAGAATCATCCTTTTTCTTCACAAACAAGATAGGAGCACCCCAAGATGAGACACTAGGCCAAATCAAGCCCTTATCAAGCAATTCCTGCAACTGTTCCTTCAACTCTTTTAACTCAGGAGGGGCCATATGTTAAGGAGGAATAGAGATGAGCTGAGTGCTCAGTAACAAATCAATGCCAAAATCAATATCTCTATCAGGCAGCATGCCCAGAAGAACAGCTGGAAATACATCAAGGAAATGCCTCGCTATTGGTACTGACTCAACTATAGGGGTATCAATACTGACATATCTCAAATAAGCTAGATACGCATCACACCCCTTCACTACAAGAAAATAGCTTATCAGCGACCAACATTTAATGGCGAGCTAAGAATCTGGTCCCTGAAAGTACCCTTACAAGGACGAGTTTTTTTATTGGTCCTTAATTATCTGTTTTATTTGTTTAGTTAGTGATATGAATTAATCTGGTCGTCAAAACCATGAAAAGCTGGTCCTTAATTCTCTAAGTTGAGCGGGAATAATGGCGCCAATATTCTGAATGAATTATAAAAAAAATTAAAAAATAAAAGTATTCTGAACATTAAAGAAATAAAAGCACAGGTTTCTTTGTCACCATCTTCAAAACCCTAAACCATTGCCATTTGCTATTAAAGTGGCAATTTTTTTCTATTTCTCGTTTTCGAGTGCCATTTTCTTGTTGATTTCCTCAATCAAAGAGATGATTTAGTTCACCCACCACTGATTTCTGTCGTTAGTCGACTATTTTATTTACGACTTCTCATGGGTGCAGACCTTTTCTTATTGGTTTGTGCATTTGCTTTTAGTGATTTTTATATCTTGTATTAAGAATTATAGTTTATTTTTCGTTTGGTCTACATAGATTGGTCAATTTTGTTCGACTAGATTACTCCCTCTCTTGAAGTATTTTTATTTTAAAATTTTTTGGGGGATAATTGAATATATTCGTTGGAACATTATCTAAAGCTAGATTTTATATTAAATGTTTGTGTTTTCACTCTGGGGGTAGAGAACAAACCTTAAAAGGATGAAAGAATGGAGAAACACCTATTGGATCTACTCGATTAGGGCGAAAAGTATCGAATCTAGTTCAAATTAAGTCTTGTCATGCTACTAATGTTAAGAACTTCAATTGTAAGTCGAAAGATAGTTTTTGTTGCACATTTGAAGTAAACATAATATTCACGTAGCTTTATTTTTATGTACGCTGCAAAAGAACTCGATTTCTGAACTTCTAAATGAGAAAGAGGCTATTTATGTAGCATTAGGAAAATGAATAGCGTATTCCATTAAATGTAGTTTCTAAGCCTCTAAGAATCTTAAGAAAACAGAGGTAGTGGATGATATTGTGTTAAATTTATGAAGGGATACCCAAATGTTTTGATGATTCACGTTTATCTATTTAAGAAACTAAAGAATAAAGCTTTATATTTGTGATAGACGAATAAATGAGTAAGTTTGTAAAAAGATAGGACCCCTCCTCTAGAGTGGTGGATTGAGTGATGCTATGAAACTTGGAAATGAAACCAGAATAAGAAAGGTTGTCATGAATGATAAGGTATAAATGATTTTTGATAAAGGCTCTTAATCAGAATCTTTTCTTGAATTTTTGGACATGTATAAACAATAACACTTAGGTTCTTTCCTATATGAGTTTTCTCTTCTAACATCGATTAGGTAATTATTCTAAGCTCTAATGATGACTTAGATCGGAAGTTTACTTTATGTCTGGTTAATACAAAATATAGCAAGAGATTAATCCTTGTTAATACTCTTTGTATATTATGTACAATACAAAACTAGTCATCTGTACAATACAAGGGAATAATCCTTGTTAACACTCCTTGTTAAGAATTATATATATGCATTAACACTTCTCCAGCCAATTCTGTAATCGTTTGTGAGCGAACTAACATTATTGAATATAATATTTTTTCTTATATGCCTTGCATCCTGTTTATAGGGTTCGAAAAATCATGTACCTTCACATTATGGATGCTAACAAATTACTAAGTTCTTTCAGTGCGGAATTTGGGATCATTATTCAGGTTATGAGATTTGGGCTAGTATTGAGGTACAAATATTTGGTTGAATTGTTGCTTCCCATTGTTTATTTGAAATAAGAGCATAAGTGATGTTGTTAAACCATCTCATGAAGGTGTTATTTTATAAGTACATTAAGTTGCTTATGTTATGCTATTTTATCTTTTTTGTTGTTGATTTTCCTTAGGAGAAAAACTCTAGTTTTATGAACACAGTGGCTTAGAGAAGCTCCCAAGGATAGGAAGAATGAAGCAGACATAAAATATACTCCCATACAATACTGAAAGAATGAATGTTCTGTTGAGTTTTCTCCAAACTTAAGAAAAGCTCACATAATGTTGTGTATCATTCATCTCAAGTATTCTCTGCATATCGAATGTGGTAATTTCTCATATCAAAATCTATTATAATCTATTTAGTTTTGATTATCGTATTGATACTCAAATGAGTTATTGCTCTAAAATTATATATAAAAGCCCCTTATATATATGCGTATTTCTTGACCATTATTGTCTGTATTATTGCAGTCCCTTTGCACGTTATTGTTTGATTTTTGAAGTATATATGCTTATGCTTGATGAATATGAACTTTATTATGGTGAGTGGTTAAGCCATTGTTAGAATTGTACTAACGATAAAATTGTTTAACCAATTTTGTAGTCGAGCTTTATAGTTCTTCTAAAGACAAATTATTATATATGTTTTACAGGGTTTGAAGACTTTCAAAAGATGCAATTTTGAAGACATAACATGTTCACGAGTTGGCTATCATTTTGCAAGGACTATTGGTCAATACAGTGTATTATAGGGATGTTAGTGTTTTCCTCTAAGCGATTGTGTAAACAATATTATGACATATGTATCATGGTTTATATATATATATATGAAAGTAGCCTATTAAATGTGGAGAATTTTCTATATGCATTTCATTATCTGTATTAAAAATTGTACAATATTTTATAATTAGGACAATTAAAGAGCATGTATAAATATAGGGACCAGTAAAATTAGTCGCTAAAAGTTTTTAGGCACCAATTTATCCATGTTTAGGGACTATGAATCTGCTCCCCAAAAAGCACTTTAAGGACCAGAATTTAACTGGTCGCAAAACATTTTATGGACAAGAAATGTAATCTTGTCATTATTAAGCTTTAGCGGCGGAGCCGATAGTGATGGGCAGCGACCAGGTTTTTAAGGTCGTTAATGACATTTAAGGACCAGAACTAGACCTTTAGGGACCATTTTTCTCGTCCTTAAAAGCCATTTTTCGTGTAGTGCTTCTCAACCATTCGTTAAGCTTTAAGAAATGAAATAACTTTGCAAAAGTGTAATCTTAGGTACCCATATACTCTAATCGTGGTAAACCTTGCGTAGCCAATGTCACGCTCTTGGCGTGACAATCAAGAATAGCATAATAGGGCAACAACCAGTCCATGTCTAAGATAACATCAAAATCTACCATGCTGAGCAATAATAAATTGGCTCTGGTCTTAAAACCACTAAGAGTAATCAAACACGACCGATATATACGGTCCACAATAAGAGAATCTCTCACATGAGTAGGCACTAACTCAAAGAATCCCGAGATACGCCCAAACACTAGCAAAATAGGATGACACATAAGAATAAGTGGATCCTGGATTGAATAGAACCGATGCATCTCTATGATAGATCGAAACAATAACTATAATGATAAATCGGAACAACAACCTCTGTACGAGCAGGAAGGGCATAGTATCTGACCTGGCATCCCTCTCTAGAGCGATCTCTACTGCTCGCGCTTCCACCTCAGGCTTGCTGAGCAGGTGGGGTGGCAGCTGGTGCTGTAATCATAGCCTGAGGACCTGGTGGAACATGTTATGGCTGAGAAGTCTATGGAGGTGCAACCCTCCTAAGTCTGGGGAAATCCCTCACCATATGGCGAGTGTCGCCGTACTCAAAACAAGCTGTAGGATGATATGGCGGATATGATAAGCTCGTACCAGGTCTGCTAGACTGACCGCTGATAGCACCCCTTGCAGCAGGCATACTAGATAATGGAGGTGCATAATAAGGCTACTGAGGTCTTGGGGGAGCTGGAATACCACCGGCGGCTGGAAGAGACGAGTGAATGGGACGATTCACACAACCCCTACCATGACAAACTGTAGCTGGGGCAGGGGCACCAGAATAATGGCCTGACTCTTGAGACCTCTTGGCCTCTCTCTCCTCCTTATCCCGAGAAAGCATGCCCTCTACTCTCCCAGCAATACTCACCACCTGCTAATACGAGATATCTATCTCTAACTCCCGAGCTATGCTAGTACTGATGCTGGGAATGAGTCCCTCAATAAACCGACGAACCCTCTTTTGAACTGTAGAAACTAAGGCCGGTGCAGGTCTAGCCAAGTCACTGAAATGGATTGCATACTTTGGAACAGTAATACCACCATGGCACAACTACTCAAACTCTACGCGCCATGCGTCTCTGAGGCTCTGAGAGACATACTCTCTCAAAAACTTGTCCGAGAACTGAGTCCATGTAAGGGAAGCTACCTCAGCCAGACTGTCCAACTCATAAGTATGCCACCATTGATAGGCTATTCCTTGAAGCTGAAAGGCAGTTAAAGAAACCCCACTCGACTCTGCTCTGCCCATAGTATGGAGGACACGGTGGCATTCCTCATGAAATCCCTAGGCATCCACTGACGCTAGAACACAGAATGTAGAAGGGTCATATTTCTTGTACCTTTTGAGCCTACACTCCTCCTCCTCTGAAGTTGTTGTCCTACCCTCAGGCTAAACTAGGGCTGTAGGTGGTACCGATATAACCTCTGGAATCTGATCAACCTAGACCCGCTGCTCTGGGGTGCGGGCGGCGGGAGTCTGTTCTCCTCCCCTGGCCTGAGATGTGGTTGCAGCAAAGGGAATCAACCCTGCCTGAGTTAGAGCATTGTACATGCTCATGAACTGTTCTAGGATCTCCATAAGAGCAGGAGTAATAGTAGTAGGTGTCTCAGGTTCCTGTGCTCCGACTTGAGCTACTGGTGGCTCCTCGGTGGCAGCTCGTATGGGTGCTCTAGTTGCACCACGTGTTCATCCTTTGCCTCTACCCCGACCTGGCCTCGGGCGGCTCTAGTAGGGGTGCTGGTACCTAGTCATCTCCAGTAGCATGTGTCCTCACCATCTGTGAGAGAATAGAAGATAAAAGTTTAGAATTTTGAAGTTAATAATCTTGCACGATTAGGAATTCAATGAAGTGGAATTTTCCTAACAGTTCCATAGCCCACCGAAGATAAGTACCGACGTCTCCGTAATGATCTGCGAGACTCTAATAAACCGGCTTGTGACTCACGACTCCTATGAACCTAGAGCTCTAATGCCAACTTGTCACAACCCAATTTCTCCCTACGTGAGTTGTCGTGAAGGCACCTAGTCTCTACAACTAGGTAAGCCTAATACTTTGCGGAATGAAATAAAAGCATAATCTACTAACACTAACAAATATCTAATAAGCAATTGCATGCCACTCGTCATATACAGTTATCACCTATGAAATGTACTAAACAATTTCCCAAAACATAGAATACTCTAGGTCACAAGCTACTAGGAAGTCTTAATTGTTCTATACATCATCTCTGCAGAAAGAAGGAAAAAAATGAACATATGGAGATAAAGGAGGACTCCGAGGATCTGCAGATGCAAGCAGATGTACCTTGAAGTCTCCAATAAGCAGCAACGACTGCAACTAGTGATGAGGCTGGTAAGATTACCTGGATTAACACATGAAAAACATGTGCAGGAAAGGCCATGAGTACACCACAACGGTACCCAGTAACTGCCAAGCCTAACCTCGGTCGAGTAGTGATGAGATCAGGTCAGGGCCCTACTAGTATAAATATAATGAAATAAGACATCATGAGATATCGCAGTAAAAATAAATATGGAAATATAATAGAGATAGAATCAATGATAGAAATAGCTCATAATACAGTAATAATAATAGGGAATATCCCGAGATACCGTCTCGTAGTCCCAAACATAAATATGTAGGAGGATCTCCCGGAAAACTATTCCGTAGTCCCAAAGTAAATATGCAGAAGAGGGGGTCTCTCGGAATACTATTTTGTAGTCCCAAAGTAAATATGCAGTACATGAGGACCTCTCGAAATACCATTCCGTAGTCCCAAAGTAAATATGCAGTACAAGGGGATCTCCCAGAATACTGTTCCATAGTCCCAAAGTAAATATACTGCTCAAATAAGAGGAATAATAGTTATAGCAATAGAACCTATAGTTTAGACTAATTACAAGTCAATGAAGGCAGGATATTTCACTAAACATGTTGCACAAAGTTCAAATAGGCAGTTAAAACACATAGGCATGCTATTTTAACCTGAATAGGACAGTTACATATGCTAGTCTAGTTCAAATAAGGAGAAAAACAGGTTATGACTTAGCAAAAAAATGGAGTTTTACAATAAATATCCCATGTACGTACTCGTCACCTCATGTACACGATGCTCACATATCAAAAAGTACCAAATCCTAAGGGGAGTTCCCCCAGACAATGTTAGGCAAGCCACTTACCTCGAACCAAGCTCAAATCAATCTGTCACAATGCTCTTTCCATGAATATTCGGCTCCTGATGACGCAAATCTAGCCAAATCAATTACATAACATAAATATAGCTACAAGAACTAATCTAACTAATAAAATCAAAGCTAAGGCAAGAAATTGGAAAAATCTCCCAAAAAGCCTCCCCGGGTCCACGTCTCGGAATCGGGTAAAAGTTATCAAATATGAACACCCATACACTCACGAGTTCACTCATACAAAAATTATCCAAATCTAATATTTAAATCCCAATCAAAACTCGGAAATTTGGTTGGAGATCTTTTCCCCCTTTTTCCCAACTTTTCAATCCAAATCTGAAATTAAGTGGAGAAAACTTTAGATTAATGAAATACAACTAAAAGCGAGTTAGGAATCGTTACCCCAAAGCTCTCTCTGAATATCCCTCAAAGAATCACCAATTCCCGAGCTCCCAAGTCCAAAAATGGAGAATGAATTCAGACACTCAAAACTTTCTCTTTTCTGCCCAGCGAACTTGCTTCTGCGAGCCTTTAACTGCATCTGTGGTCCCGCACGGCAGGAAATCTATCGCAGGTGCGAAATCACTTAAGTCCTCAAAGGGCCTCATCTACAATAAGGTGGCTACACCTGTGCGTGCCTATGGATAGTTCCCCGCTTCTGCGGTCCTTGACTGCTTCTGCGAACACGCAGATGCGGAAATCTCCTTGCACCTGTGATCCCAGCCTGGGCTATCCAAATCCACTTCTACGCTTCTTTTTTCGCATTGGCGAGCCCACACCTGTAGTCTCCCACTGCAGGTGTGAAAACACTAGCCGCCTGAAACTTCAGCAATGGCCTAAGTCTAAATTTCAACTTGATGAGCATCCGAAACACGCTCGAGGCCCCCGGGACCTCAACCAAACATACCAACCAATCCTAAAACACCATACGAACTTAGTCGATCCCTCAAATCACATCAAACAATGCTAGAAACATAAATCACCCTCTAATCCAAACTTAATGAACTTGAAACTTCCAAATTCGACAACCGATGCCGAAACCAACCAAGCCACGTCCTCTTGACCCCAAATTTTGCACAGAAGTCATATTCAACCCTATAGACCTATTCCAACTTCCAGAATTGGATTCCGACCTTTATATAAAAAATTTCACTGCCGGCCCAAACTCTACAAATTTGACTTTCTCTATTTCAATCCTAAATGAGCTACAGACCTCCAAAACCCACCCCGGATACGCCCATAAGCCCAAAATCACCTAATGGGGCTAACAGAACTAACAAAACTCCACTCCGAAGTCGTCTTCACACAGTTCCAACTAAGGTCCAAATTCTAAGTCTTAAACTCCTATTTAGGGACTAAGTGTCCCAAAACACTCGAAAACACAAAACGTAACCTCCCGGGAAGTCATAACAGCAGAAATAGATATGGGGGGAAGCAGTTAACATGGGATCAGGGCTTTAACTCTAAAAACTCCTGGACGGCTCTTTACAAATATTGAAAAAGCCAACAAAAGTCAACTCTCGAGCCAGCCGCTTGGTCCAAACCCAAAATCAAGATTAAAACCCGATTACCCATTCACCCTCGATCCCGGTTATGTAATTTATTTGGAAATCCGACCTCAATTTGAGGTCTAAATTTCAATTTTACAAAAATTCCTAATTCTACCTAAACCCCAATTTCCACCATGAAAACACTAGATTTTTGGTTGAAAACTTATGAAATGTAATGGAAGATTGAAAGAAAATAGGTTAGAATAACTTACCAATGAATTAGGGAAGAAAGGGTCTTGGAAACATCACCTCTATGGCTCAAAGTTTGAAATTTTGAAGAATGAGAGAAAAATCCTGTCAAGTTCAGATTTTACCCAACTATAGGTGTCGCAATTGTGAACCCTGCAAATACGAGAAACGCTTCACAATTGCGAAGTCTCAACATTCCTGCTGCCTTTTCAAATGTGAACATGAGGTGATCGCAATTGCGACCCCAGTGTTCGCAAATGCGAAAAATTCACCCCAACCCACTTCACACAAATGTGAGGCTCGCATTTGCGAGTCAGACCTCAAAATTGCGCAGTCTGCAAACCTGATGCAGCAGCAGTTCATTTAAGTCCAAAAACACTCTATAGCCTACCCGTAACTCACTCAAGCCCTCAGGGCTCCAAACCAAACATACACGTAAGTTTTGAAATATCATACAAACTTGCTCGCGCGATCAAATCACAAAAAATATACCTAGAACTACGAATTGGACACCAAATCAAATGAAATATTCAAGACAACAAAACATCAAACCAACTCTGTTTCTCACCAAATTTGACAGACAAGTCATAAATTATAGTAATGGACCGATACCAAGATCTGGAACCAAAATACAAACCCAATATTGACAAAACCAAACATCAGTCAATTCTTAAACAAAACCAAACATCAGTCAATTCTTAAAATCATTAAATTCAAATTTTCAATTTCAGACAAAAATTAATAACTCGAGCTAGGGACCTCCAAATTCGATTCCGCGCGTACACCAGGTCTACCAACATGCAAGTTTAGGTACTGCAGAAGTTACCTTGAATATTGGGACTATCTTAATAACTATCTTTCCAATTTTTAACATGTCCCTTTATGACCCATACTAAATCGAAGCACTAAAAATCAAGTCCAAATCGAAGGAACCCCACAAGCCAAAGATTCTATCCAAGCCACTCTTTATCACCAAATAGCATGGTAGGTCCAAAATCATTCCATAGATCTCTGCATTCCTGGAGGAGAAAATGATTTACTCTTTAATATTTATGCTACCAAAGTAAATACCATGTGCACCAAAATACCTAGACAAATTACTGATTAAAATTCTTCCTGATTCCTGCATCACAAATTATGAAAAGTTAAGGGAACCATAAGAATCTCTGCAATCTGGTGAGCCAACTTTTACCAAAATAAATGAAAACCATTTCCATAATCTTTGACCATTCCATCTAAAAAAAATCCAATAAAACCATCTTTTCTTGCCAAATGATCCAACCCAAAAATACAGCCCTGATCCTAAAAGTGAACCCTTCTGGAATATACAAACTATCATGTAAGAACATGACTAGTGCCAACATTTTTACAAAGAAGGAAAAAGAGTTTGGTAGTTCAAATGCCCCTTTTACGGGACACTGCCCTAGGGATCTTGCTTGCGATTGCCAAGACTGTTTGAAAGACCCAATTGGAGAATATGATGAACACCACCTGCATCATTGGGAAATATTTGGCCTCAACGAGACAAAAAAATATAAAACAATTGACAAGCAATTTCGAGCCAAATACGAAAACAAAGATCCTTCAATTAGCTCATTAAGTCGTCCATGTAAATATGAATTTCTTGTCAGATACAAACCCTAGGAACGGCCAAAATTACCAGAAAAATTCACTCCAAGCTGGGAAGATAGTGAAACCACACCCAAACCCAAATCACCATCAGCTCATACTTCAAAATCCAAAAATCCACCTAAACCTAAAACTTCACCAACTCAAAAAACCACAAATCCCACATAACCATAGATATTCACGCTAAGTCCTTCAAGCTCCAATCACACCCAAGATTTTCCTTCACTTCAACCTTTTGAAAAAGAGGATATAAGCCATGCTCCAAAAATCCCCAAGAAAAACATAGTTCTACCTACTGGAGAAAAACCCCAACAAGTGATATCGAGGCAACAATGAACTTGTAAGTAGAAAATTCTATCTACCAAAATAAAGTGCTGAACAACATTGGCAACATCATAAAGAATGTGGCCCATACACAAAACAAAATTATGAGCAAATTGGAAATGACTTAGAAACAGGTGGATCAGACATCATCTCACCATGCAGGACTAATCAAAGCTTTAGAACTAAGGTTGGAAAATTTACAATATGAGATTTGTCCACCAGGAACTTCACTTTTCTAATTCCTCCAACAACAACAAAAGGAGACGATTTCCTTTAGAGAAAAAATTCAACTTCTAAGAAATGACCACTTTGAGTCACAAATGACCCCGGCTTTCCCCTCAAAACCTACCTTCTTTCCTACGTCACCACAAGCATATTCCCCACCTCATTTGGACTACACCTTTTGTGCTTTTCCAAATACCTCACAAAATCCTATTTTTTTCACCCAACCCTCAAAAGAAGAACATGATTTCGATATTGCAAAAATGGTTTGGGAAAGGAAAGATGCACTTGCGGCCCAAACACAAACCAAGAAAAGGTGAGATCATGGTGAAAGTTCAAAAGGGTCCAACCCCAAAAATCTGATAATTTCTAATCAAAAGGCTCCATACCTCTATGTCTCCCAACCAAGAAACATGTCATAAGGCAATACCACATGGTCGGAATCTCTAAATTCATCAAATGATGAAACAATGAAAGATAGCTCTTAATCAAGTAATGACTCCACAACAAACTATTCCAAATATGACAATTCCACAATATTTGTAAACCAGCCAAGAGACCTAGAAATATCTGAAGCAGATGAGGAACAAGAAAGCATGACACATGAACCAATCCCAAAAAGAAGATATAAGCCCATGGCATCAAAACCAGTTGGGACTGATTTCTACACTTTCACCTTAGATGACGTCAAGGTTTCAAAATGGCCTTAAAGGATCCAAGACTTCTATAATTGGATGGTGACCAAAAATTTGGTGGAACGAGAAAAGTATATCATCCTGTCAGAACTCACTTCACGGTTCTTATAAATACTCAGAGATTGGTAGAACTCACTTGGGATTCATGAAAAAAATACTTTTCTTACTTCCCAGGACTTTGCCTTCAACATCAGATCCTACATAAAGTTTTCTGTGGAGATAATGGCCAAAGAAAAGAAAAGATACGAACATATCTCATCAAGACAAAGTGTGTGTCATTCGACAGAAATGACATTGACAAGCATTTTCAAAAAATGGCAAAGATATACTTCTAGATCAGTGGAGACATCAATCTGAGGCAAGCCTTTGTCTCTTCCCTTCCAAAGTTGTTGGCAAGCCGTACCATGACCATCATTGAAGAAAAGTTTCAGTCCATAACAATCCCACAAGTTTGCTACATCAAGCAAGCTATTTTTGTCTCTTTGGTTGACATTTGTACGAAGCACTTTGCCATAAAAGAAATTATCCTACACAATCCAGTGCTTGAAAAGCATGCCGCAAATTTGATCTAATCACCGGATCAGGATATTCCTGCCACACATCTAGGCGACAGAGAGGATTTAGGAGGTTCATATGGCCAATAATTCCATATGGGAAATCAAGATTCAGGAGCCGCACAAAATATATAAAACGAAGGAGGCCAGGAAATTTTCACAAAGAGAACATATGCTTTATTTGCCACGAGATTGGACATTTTCCAAGAAATTGTCCTCAATCAAGGAAATCTAACACACTCTTGCAAGAAATTGAAGATTACACTGCATACATCTCAAAAAAGGAGAAATCCTCGAGTCCATATTCTCTATGGACGATGAACCCACTGAAGATACCTTATTCGCTCTTGATATATATGAAGATCATGGTGATGACCACTATCAAATTTCAAAACCAGCAGCTAAAGCTGTCACAACCCAAATTCTCCCTCCATGAACCGTTGTGATGGCACCTAGTCTCTACGACTAGGTAAGCCTAACACTTGTAGACAAATGAAATGAAAACATAAAAGCTAACAACTAACAGGGAATTGTAAATAAGAAATTAAAATTCCGCTCGGCGTATGCAATAATCACTCTCAAAATGTACATAAACTATCCCAAAACCCAGAACATCATAAGTCACAAACTACAGAAAGAAAACAATATTTCCATACTAGAGAGTCTACCAAAAAGAAATACAAGAAGTGTTTGACATGGGGAAAAATAGAAAGGGTCTCCGAGGTATGTGGACGCGGCAGATATACCTTGAAGTCTCTAAAGTTGTCTTGCCTCACTGATAATGCAGCTGATAAGCGGTACCTGGATCTGCACACAAAAAAATGTGCAGAGAAGAGCATGAGTACACCACAATGGTAACCAGTAAGTGCCAAGCCTAACCTCAGTCGAGTAGTGACGAGATTAGGTCAGGGCCCTACTGTTATAAATATAATAAAATGAGATAGAATGAAATATCATAGTTAAAACAAATACTAAAATTTAAAAACAATATAATCATAGAAAGGCAACAGCTCAGATCAAAGAGATAACAATAGGGGATCTCTTAAGATACCATCTCGTAGTCCCAAACGTAAATGTACAGGGGATCTCCCCGAATACGTTCAGTAGTCCCAAAAAAAATATGAGGTACAGGGGGATCTCCTAGAATACCGTTCCGTAGTCCCAAAGTAAATATACAGTACAGGGGGATCTCCCGGTATACTATTCTGTAGTCCCAAAGTAAACATGCTGTTCAAATAATAGAAACACAACTACAACACAAAATCCTATAATTTAGAATAAGTGCAAGTCAAGGAAGAAGAAGAAAATTCAATAAGCATGCTGAACAGAGTTTAGATAAGCAATTAAGACACATAGGCATGTTGTTCTAAACTAAACAAGATAATTACATATGCTAGTATAGCTCAGTTAAAGGGAAACATGTATTTTACTTAATGAAAAATGGAGTTTTGCAACAAACAGCCCGTGTACGCATTCGTCACCTCACGAACATGGCGCACATATATCAAAAACAGTACGAAATCCTAAGGGGAGTTCCCCCCTTTGGGGACTACGGATCGAGATTCAGGTAGATCCCCGGTGCACTATGAGTTGGACTACGGGGCGACACCCGGGAGATCCACTGGACATTTACTTTTGGGGGCTACAGGATTGTATCCTGGTAGATTCCCGGTTTGCTGGATATTTACATTTGGGGGCTACAAAACGGTATCCTGGTAGACCCCCGGTTGCTCTTTCTGTGTTGAGCTGTGTTCTTTCTACATTATTTTCTCGGTTATAATTGTTGTTATCTTTATCATTGCACTGTGTTGCTTTTTACTGTTGCACTTAAGTATACCGTATTACTCTACACTATCATATATTGTATTCCCTTTAACCTAAGTAGGGCCCTGACCTTCCTCGTTACTACCCGACCGAGGTTAGGTTTGGCACTTACTGAGTACAAATGTGGTGTACTCATGCCCTTCCTGCATTTGTTTTTCATGTGCAGATCTAGATACTCCCATTCAGACTTATCACACTTGAGGCGAAGCATTTTATAAAGACTCCGAGGTATATCTACCACGTCTGCAGACCGAAGTATCCTTTTCTATTCTCAGTACTAGTATAGCCCTTTCTGTATTTTCCCTTGTTGGTATACAATCTGGAGTTAGAGTTTATTATGTAATCTTGTAGCTTGTGATTCATGGGGTTCCGGATTTTGGGAGTGTTAAATTGAGATTTTCTGCTTTTATATGCCAGGCAACATCTTAAAAAATGTTTAGCCTTGTTATTTCGATTTTTAAATTACTTTCTTCCGCAATTTGTTTCTTTTTCCGTATTTGTTAGGCTTACCTACTTGTAGCGACTAGGTACCGTCACGACAATTCATGGAAGGCAAACAGGGATCGTGACAAGTTGGTATCAGAGCACTAGGTTCTTAGGAGTCATGAATCATAAGCCGGTTTATTAGAGTCTCGCGGATCGGTATGGAGACGTCTGTACTTATCTACGAGAGGCTATGTAATTGTTAAGAAAAATTCCACTTCATTTGATTTCCTTATCGTGCAAAATTTTGATATCACAATTCTAAACTTCCGTCTTCTATTCTCTCACAGATGGTGAGGACACGTGCTACCCGTGATGATCAGGCACCCGCGCCCCATACTGGAGCCGTCAGAGGCCGGGGCCGGAGTAAAGGCTGAGGGCGTGCTCGTGGTGCAGCCAGAGCACCCATGCGAGCTGCCATCGAGGTGCCACCAGCACTTCCAGCCAGAGTCCAGACACTTGATACGTCTGCTACTACTACTCCAACACTCTAGGAGACTTTGGCGTAGTTTATGGCTATGTACACCAGTCTAGCTTAGGCAGGGTTGCTTTCCCTTACTACAGCTACATCCCTGGCTAGGGGAGGAGAACAGACTCCTGCCGACCGCACTCCTGAGCAACAAGTGAATGTTGATCAGGTTCCAGAGATTATCTCTGCACATCCGGTAGCCCCAGCTCAGCCCAAGGAGGGGGAAGTAGCTTCAAAGGAGGAGCAGAAGAGGCCTGAGAAGTTCAAAAACTATCAGCCTCCAACATTTAGCGAGCTAGCCTCAGATGATGCCCTTTGATTTCTTAAGGAGTGCTACCGTATCCTCCGTACCACGGGTATATCAGGATCGAGTGGGGTCTCCTTCACTACCTTCCAGCTTCGAGGAGCTGCCTATCAGTGGTGGCATGCTTATGTGTTAGACAGCACGGATGAGGCAGCTTCCCTAACTTGGGCTCAGTTTTCAGATATGTTCACGAGGGAGTATGTTCTCCAGAGTCTCAGGGACGCTTGGCGCGCTGAGTTTGAGCATTTGCGCCAGGGTATTATAACTGTCACGGAGCATGCTATCCATTTCACCGACTTGGCTAGACATGCACCAACCTTGGTTTCTACTGTTCGTGAGAAGGTTCACTGGTTTATTCAGGGGCTGATACCCAGCATCAGTTCTAGCATGCCTTGTGAGCACGTGATTTTTTCCCTACATGAAGATAACTCCTAAAAATAGATCAAAATCATTTTTATTGATTTTTAGGAATTTTCCTTTATTTAGTTGCATTTCATGCATTTTAATATTTTAAAATCAAAATAATAAATACCAAAAAATATCTTGCATAGCATTTAGGTTTTATCGGAAGTCATTCGGTTTTCATAAAAATTAAAAATCACAAAAATATTTTATTTTTACACATTTTCCTTTTGTTGATTTTCTCTTCTAATTTAGGATTAAGTAGCTTTTATAATTTTCATAATTAGTTTAATTTTAGATAATTTAGGTTTTTAATTCTAGAATTTTTAATAAAAAAAAAGATAAAAGAAAATTGGGAATAAAAAGAAGAATTAGAAGAGCCCTTCCCCCAAAAAATATGCCCCACATAAGACCTTCCCCCAAAATATTTTCCCACCAAAAGACCTTCCCCAAAATATTTTTTCCCCAAAACATTTCCCCCCAAAACTACTCTCTTGCCCCATCTTATTAAAAACACCCTACACACACCCAATTAAAGGGGGGAGGAACAGATTTTGGGCATTTTTATATCCTTTCTTTCCCTCGAAGAGATCTGGGCATTAGATTTCTTTCTTTAGGCATAGCTCACATAACCAATAGAGCTCAAACGAAAAGGGGGTAACCGGGACAAAAACAACAGGGGTTGGGAACGGAACTAAAAGAGAGGAGGAACGAAGGAAACAAACAAAAACCAAAGAGGGATCGTCACTCTGGACTGAAATTTTCAAACACCCATTGATGCTCTTTCTTCCCTTCAACAAAGCTGCCTGAAAAGCTCCATTTCAGCCATGGAAGTGAGCTGAAAAACTCATTGAAACCCAGGTGTAAAACTCATTTCAAAACACCAAAAAACAATCACAAAAATAGACCGAGGTCGTTAGTGGCGATTTTCCGATGAGTCGAGTTTCGATTTTCCGTTAGAGGTTGCATTTGAGGTTTTCGGGCGGCTACGTTTCTGTGTGAACCCCGTCTCTTGAGT
>MU699207.1:5292-38188 GCA_026770625.1 Nicotiana glauca | reverse complement strand
GTGCGTTAATACCACGTGTAGCCCCTCTCTTGAGGAGTGATTACTGGGTATTGCATTGATGTGATCCATATTATGATTAAACCTAGGACCTCCTTTCCCTTTCTTTCTTTGTCTTAAAAAATATTTTGATTTCTTTTCACAAAATCAACCCTGTGTAATTGCTCTTCCATACTTTGTTTATTCCCAAGCACTTCTGTATTAAAATCCCCTCTTACTTGAGCCTTATTTCCTAAATTCACAATAATAGTCTGGCTAGGAACCACACGAGTAGATCCTGAGGGGTGCCTAACACCTACCTCTTGGGATAATTTCAAAGCCCTTACCCTGTCTCCGGTTATCAAATCATAGTTATAATTGAACCATGTAAGGTGTCCTAATGCACCATAAATCATTAGGTGGCGACTCTTCGAAAATGCAAAACTCAGTTCCCAAAAGGAATGAGTTGCCCCATACCCAAAATGTCATAAACCCGATTCTCCCATTGCGAAGAGGGAAAAAAGGGGGTGCGACAGGATATCAAGACGACTTTTCTTCATAGTGATTTAAATGAGGAGGCTTATATGGAGCAACCTGAGGACTTCGTAGTTAAGCTTGTAGATAAGCATGTGATTTGCAGTAAAGTGGTAGGCATGAAGCCTTTCGATAGTTCCTCTTCTTGAAGACGCATTTGGCCCCTTAGATGGGGGGGGGGGAGTTTGTTGGGAAAATGCTCATGTTTTCCAGCCAAAGGTCCAATGGCCTAATCCTATTGTCTTTTGGTTTCCATTCCTATTCAGAATTGGATTCGGTGGTTATTCCTATTTTGAGTGGGTTTTGTCTTTAAGAGAAAGCACCACTCATATCTATAAATAGAACAACCTTGGAGAATTGTACTATACTCATTGATACAAGTCTTTGAAATATTTAAGCATATAAGAGTGGTTTTTGAGAGAGCTTTCATCAATAGAGAAGAGAGGAGAAAAATAATTATTTTGCTGCAGATTTTTATTCCGACCAACCAACTTCAAATCACGCTTTCTAATTGGTTAACCGTTGGATTGGGCTACAATTTTGATCGAGTATTCGTAACATCTTGGTCTTTTATTTGAATGGTAAAGATCAGATTTGATAGCTCGTAACATCTGATTTCAAGCCTCAAATAACAACTTTATTTTTGTGGATTTTTCTTTCTTCAATTGATTAGTTGTTGCTATTGTTGCTTCGTGTTTGGCACTTGTTGTGTAGCCAATTTGGAGAAATTTTGTAACCCTCTTATTGTTATAGTTGAGCTTTTTGGATTTTTGTGATCTCGTAGTTTTTACCTTCGACTTGAAGGGTTTTTCACGTTAAAATTTGGTATTCTTTATCTTTTGTTCTTTTCGGGTTTACCTCTTCCTCGACATAACAATTAAGTCTTGACAAATTGTGATGAAGATTATAATTTTCTTGCAACACAAATGGTTTTATTTTTATTTCATCAAAAGTCGGTGGTTTAGTGATGTCTTTGCCAACGTCATGACAGAGTTGGGACAAAACTCCCATATTAGATTTAGAGACTGACATGCCAATCTCTACTATACTGTATTATCTATAGAAGCAATAGTAATATGAGAGCAAACTATATCTCCTTGAAGAAACTAATTTGGGGGGATCAAATTGAATCTATGAGGCCTTTAGTTGTCTACATCTGAAAGAAGCCATCTCCATTCTATCTAGTTGAAGCAATCCTCTAACCATCCTTGGCAGATGCTCGTAAAACTTGTGAGCATGGTGATGTAGCTCCATAAGTGAAATTAAATTCAATTGCCTCCAAACTTAAGATTTAATTTTGTATTAGTATTTCCAACAAGAATCTAAGCTATCCAGTTAACTTCTCATACAAAATTCAAATCTCATATAAAACTTAGTTTTTCCAAAGTGCGATGTTGGTGTTCTTAATGAGAAACTTGAAATTTCTCCAACAAATCATTCAGGTCCTACCAATATTAAGGTTTTTAGTTCAAACAAATATGAATTAGTGCACATGAGCCGATTTAGAATTAATTCCCTACCTTTCTTTCCTTAATAAATCAGTTGAGAAAAGAATAATGTATGGTACATCAATACATAGATAAAAAACAAATTTGATACAAATTTAATGCAAAATTGAACATCTGCAACAACTTACATAGTAAACAAAAATTCATAAAACAAATTATATAGTATAAAACTTATCTACAATTTTCTTATATAATTTCTACACAGTTAAATACAACTACAATATCATATAACTTAAATACAATTTATACAATATGTCTTTTGTATATGATTTGTATATATTTTGTAACTGGTGTGTTCTTCTTCCTCTCTGAAGCTCCAATCAAAACTTCCTCTCTTAATATCATTTTGATACATAAAAATAATTTTATGTAAAAAGATAGTATTTTTAACTTAACAACAAATTTCATACAATGATTCATACATTAAGGGCCTTCAATTGCATTTGTGGTCCCGCACCTGCGAAAAATCCATCACAGGTGTGAAAATCACTTATGTCCTCAAAGGGCCACATCCGCGATAAGGTGGTCGCACCTGCGAAAAGTCCCCGCTTCTGCGGTCCTTGACCGCTTCTACAAACACCTAGCGCATTTATGGGCATCGCAGATGCAGAAATCTCCTCGCACCTGCGATCCCAGCCTAGACTGTCCAAATCTGCTTCTGTGCTTGTTTTTTTGCATTTGCGAGCCTGTACCTGTGGTCTCCCCACCGCAGGTGCGAGAACACCAGATGCCTGAAACTTCAGCAATGGCCTATGTCCAAATTTCAACGCGTTGAGCATCCGAAACACGCTCAAGGCCCTCAGGACCTCAACCAAACATACTAACAAATCTTAAAACACCATACAAACTTAGTCGAGCCTCAAATCACATCATCAAACGCTAAAAACACAAATCACCCTCCAATCCAAACTTAATAATATTCAACCCTGCGGACCTATTCCAACTTCTGGAATTGATTCCAACCCAGATATCAAAAACTCCACTACCAGCCCAAACTCCAAAAATTCAACTTTCGCCATTTCAAGACTGAATGAACTACGGACCATAAAAACACAACCTGAACTTAAAATTACCTAAGGGAACTAAGACAATCGAAAGAACTCCATTCCGGAGTTATCTTCATACAGTTCTGACTACGGTCCAAATTTTAAGGCTTAAACTCCCATTTAGGGACTAAGTGTCCCAAAGCGAAACCACCCGGCAAGTCACAACAGCAAAAATTGATAATGGGGGAGCAGTTAACAAGGGATTGGGGCTCTAAATATCAAAACGATCGGCCAGGTCGTTACATTCTCCCCCTCAAAAAATAATCGTTCATCCTCGAACGAGCATAGAGACATACCTGAAGTGGTGAAAACATAAGGATAACGGCTGCGCATATCCTGCTCGGTATCCCAAGTGATCTCCTCGACCGTCCACACCACTAACCTTTACTGATGCAATGTTCGTTGATCTCAGCTTTCAAAACTGCCTGTCCAAACTAACCACTGGCTCCTCAACATAAGATAGATCTTTGTCTAACTGGATTGAGCTAAAATCCAACACATGAGACGGATTGCCATGATACCTCCGAAGCATCAAAGCATGAAATATCAGATGAACTCCTGCTAGGCCGGGAGCTAAGGCAAGCTCATAAGCAACCTCTCCAACTCACCACAACACTTCAAAGGGACCAATAAACCTTGGGCTCCACTTTCCCCTCTTTCCGAACCTCATAACGCCCTTCATAGGCGAAACCCAGAGTAAGACTCGCTTTCCAACCATGTATGCAACATCGTAAATCTTCCGGTCCTCATAGCTATTCTATCTGGACTGGGCTATGCGGAGACTATCCTAAATCACCTTGACCTTCTCCAAGGCATTATGAACCAAGTCCGTACCAAATAATCTGGCCTCGCCCGACTCGAATCAATCCATTAGGGATCGACACCACCTACTATACAAAGCCTCATACTGTGCCATCTAAATGGTGGACTGATAACTATTGTCGTAGGCAAACTCTGCAAGTTGTAAGAACTGATCCCAAGAACCTCCAAACTTTATCACACATGCATGGAGCATATCCTCAAGAATATGAATAGTGCGCTCGAACTGCCCGTCCGTCTGAGGGTGAAATGATGTGCTCAACTCCATTTGAATACCCAACTCCTACTATGAGGCTCTCCAGAATCGTAATGTAAACTGTTTACCCGATCAGAGATGATAGATACCGACATGCTATGAAATCTGAAAATCTCACGGATATAAACTCGAGCCGGCTGCTCGAAAGAATAGGTTGTCATCAAAAGAAGGAAATAAGCTGACTTTGTCAGCCTATCCACAATTACCCAAACTGCATCAATCTTCCGCTGAGTCCGCGGGAGTCCAAAAACAAAAGCCATAGTGATCTGCTCCCACTTCCACTCCGGAATCTCTAACTTCTGAAGCAATCCACTGGGCCGCTGATGCTCATACTTCACCTGCTGGCAATTTAGGCACCGAGCAACATACTCCACTATGTATTTCTTCATCCTCATCTACCAGTAATGCTGCCTTAAGTCCTGGTACATCTTCGCGGCACATGGATGAATAAAGTATCTCGTGCTATGAGCCTCCTGAAGAATGGACTAATGCAACCCATCTACATTAGGTACACATTGACTGCCCTGCATCATCAATGCACCATCATCCCCAATGGTGATATTATAATCTATAAGCAACTCTAACTACCTCCTATGATGCAAATTAAGATCCTTCTGCTTGGACAAATGCTACAAACTTTGATGATCAATGTAGATATCACAAGAGACATCATACAAATAATGCATCCAAATCTTCATGGTATGAAGAATAGCCAGCTAACTCAAAGTCGTGGACATGATTGTTCCTCTCATGCACTATCAGTTGTCTGGATGCTTAGACAATCACCCTACGGTCCTGCATTAACATTGCCCCTAGGTCAACTCTTGACACATCACAATAAACTATATAAGACCCCGAACTTGAAGGCAATACCAATACCGGGGCTATAGTCAAAGTTGTCTTGAGCTTCTGAAAGCTCTTCTCACACTCATATGTCCATTTGAACAGAGCATCCTTTTGGGTCAGCTTGGTCATGGGTGCTGTAATAGACGAGCACCCCTTAACAAATCAACGATAATAGCTCGCCAAACCTAGGGAGCTCAGGATCTCTGTAGTTGAGGATGGTCTGGACCAACTCTGCACTATTTCAACTTTCTTCGGATCTACCTTGATCTCTTCACTCGATACCATATGACCCAAGAATGCCACGAAATCTAAGCAGAACTCATATTTGGAGAACTTTGCTTATAACATATTTTCTTTCAAGGTCTGAAGCACTGGCCTTAGGTGTTGCTCATGATCTTCCCGACTCCGGGAGTACACTAGAATGTCGTCAATAAAGACAATGACGAATGAGTCAAGATAAGGACAAAATACATTGTACATCAAATGCATAAATGTTGTTGGGGCAATTGGTCAGCCCAAATGACATCACAAGGAACTCGTAATGATCATACCGAGTCCTGAAAATGGTCTTCGGGATATCTGGCTCCCGAATCTTCAGTTGATGATAACTTGAACTCAAGTCAATTTTGGAAAACACAAGGCCACCCTATAACTGATCAAATAGTTCATCAATACAAGGCAAAGGATATCAGTTCTTTCACTATAACTTTGTTCAACTGGCGATAATCAATGCATATACGCGTAGAATCATCCTTTTTCTTCACAAACAAGATAGGAGCACCCCAAGGTGACACACTAGGCCAAATCAAGCCCTTATCAAGCAATTCCTGCAACTGTTCCTTCAACTCTTTTAACTCAGGAGGGGCCATATGATAAGGAGGAATAGAGATGAGCTGAGTGCTCATTAACAAATCAATGCCAAAATCAATATCTCTATCGGGCAGCATGCCCAGAAGAACAGCTGGAAATACATCAAGGAAATGCCTCGCTACTAGGACTGACTCAACTGTAGGGGTATCAATACTGACATCTCTCAAATAAGCTAGATACGCGTGACACCCCTTCACTACATGAAAATAGCTTATCAGCAACCAACATTTAATGACGAGCTAAGAATCTAGTCCCTGAAAGTACCCTTACAAGGACGAGTTTTTTTATTGGTCCTTAATTATCTATTTTGTTTGTTTAGTTAGTGATAGGAATTAATCTGGTCGTCAAAACCATGAAAAGCTGGTCCTTAATTCTCTAAGTTGAGCGGAAATAATGGCGCCAATATTCTGAATGAATTACAAAAAAAAATTAAAAAATAAAAGTATTCTGAACATTAAAGAAATAAAAGCACAGGTTTCTTTGTCACCCTCTTCAAAACCCTAAACCATTGCCATTTGCTATCAAAGTGGCGATTTTTTTCTATTTCTCATTTTCGAGTGCCATTTTCTTGTTGATTTCCTCAATCAAAGAGATGATTTAGTTCACCCACCACTGATTTCTGTCGTTAGTCGACTATTTTATTTACGACTTCTCATGGGTGCAGACCTTTTCTTATTGGTTTGTGCATTTGCTTTTAGCGCTTTTTATATCTTGTATTAAGAATTATAGTTTATTTTTCGTTTGGTCTACATAGATTGGTCAATTTTGTTCGACTAGATTACTCCCTCTCTTGAAGTATTTTTATTTTTAAAATTTTTTGGGGGATAATTGAATATATTCGTTGGAACATTATCTAAAGCTAGATTTTATATTAAATGTTTGTGTTTTCACTCTGGGGGTAGAGAACAAACCTTAAAAGGATGAAAGAATGGAGAAACACCTACTGGATCTACTGGATTAGGGCGAAAAGTATCGAATCTAGTTCAAATTAAGTCTTGTCATGCTACTAATGTTAAGAACTTCAATTGTAAGTCGAAAGATAGTTTTTGTTGCACATTTGAAGTAAACATAATATTCACGTAGCTTTATTTTTATGTACGCTGCAAAAGAACTCGATTTCTGAACTTCTAAATGAGAAAGAGGCTATTTATGTAGCATTAGGAAAATGAATAGCGTATTCCATTAAATGTAGTTTCTAAGCCTCTAAGAATCTTAAGAAAACAGAGGTAGTGGATGATATTGTGTTAAATTTATGAAGGGATACCCAAATGTTTTGATGATTCACGTTTATCTATTTAAGAAACTAAAGAAGAAAGCTTTATATTTGTGATAGACGAATAAATGAGTAAGGTTGTAAAAAGATAGGACCCCTCCTCTAGAGTGGTGGATTGAGTGATGCTATGAAACTTAGAAATGAAACCAGAATAAGAAAGGTTGTCATGAATGATAAGGTATAAATGATTTTTGATAAAGGCTCTTAATCAGAATCTTTTCTTGAATTTTTGGACATGTATAAACAATAACACTTAGGTTCTTTCCTATATGAGTTTTCTCTTCTAACATCGATTAGGTAATTATTCTAAGCTCTCATGATGACTTAGATCGGAAGTTTACTTTATGTCTGGTTAATACAAAATATAGCAAGATATTAATCCTTGTTAACACTCTTTGTATATTATGTACAATACAAAACTAGTCATCTGTACAATACAAGAGAATAATCCTTGTTAACACTCCTTGTTAAGAATTATATATATGCAATAACACTTCTCCAGCCAATTCTGTAATCCTTTGTGAGCGAACTAACATTATTGAATATAATATTTTTTCTTATATGCCTTGCATCCTGTTTATAGGGTTCGAAAAATCATGTACCTTCAAATTATGGATGCTAACAAATTACTAAGTTCTTTCAGTGCGGCACTTGGGATCATTATTCAGGTTATGAGATTTGGGCTAGTATTGAGGTACAAATATTTGGTTGAATTGTTGCTTCCCATTGTTTATTTGAAATAAGAGCATAAGTGATGTTGTTAAACCATCTCATGAAGGTGTTATTTTTATAAGTACATTAAGTTGCTTATGTTATGCTATTTTATCTTTTTTGTTGTTGATTTGCCTTAGGATAAAAACTCTGGTTTTATGAACACAGTGGCTTAGAGAAGCTCCCAAGGATAGGAAGAATGAAGCAGACATAAAATATACTCCCATACAATACTGAAAGAATGAATGTTCTGTTGAGTTTTCTCCAAACTTAAGAAAAGCTCACATAATGTTGTGTATCATTCATCTCAAGTATTCTCTGCATATCGAATGTGGTAATTTCTCATATCAAAATCTATTATAATCTATTTAGTTTTGATTATCGTATTGATACTCAAATGAGTTATTGCTCTAGAATTATATATAAAAGCCCCTTATATATATGCATGTTTCTTGATCATTATTGTCTGTATTATTGCAGTCCCTTTGCACGTTATTGTTTGATTTTTGAAGTATATATGCTTACGCTTGATGAATATGAACTTTATTATGGTGAGTGGTTAAGCCATTATTAGATTTGTACTAACGATAAAATTGTTTAACCAATTTTGTAGTCGAGCTTTATAGTTCTTCTAAAGAAAAATTATTATATATGTTTTACAGGGTTTGAAGACTTTCAAAAGATGCAATTTTGAAGACATAACATGTTCACGAGTTGGCTATCATTTTGCAAGGACTATTGGTCAATACAGTGTATTATAGGGATGTTAGTGTTTTTCTTTAAGCGATTGTGTAAACAATATTATGACATATGTATCATGGTTTATATATATATGAAAGTAGCGTATTAAATGTGGAGAATTTTCTATATGCATTTCATTATCTGTATTAAAAATTGTGCAACATTTTATAATTAGGACAATTAAAGAGCATGTATAAATATAGGGACCGGTAAAATTAGTCGCTAAAAGTTTTTAAGCACCAATTTATCCATGTTTAGGGACTATGAATCTGCTCCCCAAAAAGCACTTTAAGGACCAGAATTTAACTGGTCGCAAAACATTTTATGGACCAGAAATGTAATCTCGTCATTATTAAGCTTTAGCGGCGGAGCCTATAGTGATGGGCAGCGACCAGGTTTTTAAGGTCGTTAATGACATTTAAGGACCAGAACTAGACCTTTAGGGACCATTTTTCTCGTCCTTAAAAGCCATTTTTCTTGTAGTGCTTCTCAACCATTCGTTAAGCTTTATGAAATGAAATAACTTTGCAAGAGTGTAATCTTAGGTACCTATCTACTCTAATCATGGTAAACCTTGCGTAGCCAATGTCACGCTCTTGGCGTGACAATCAAGAATAGCATAATAGTGCAACAACCAGTCCATGTCTAAGATAACATCAAAATCTACCATGTTGAGCAATAATAAATTGGCTCTGGTCTTAAAACCACTAAGAGTAATCAAACACGACCGATATATACGGTCCACAATAAGAGAATCTCTCACATGAGTAGGCACTAACTCAAAGAATCTCGAGATACGCCCAAACACTGGGCAAAATAGGATGACACATAAGAATAAGTGGATCCTGGATTGAATAGAACCGATGCATCTCTATGACAGATCAGAACAATAACTATAATGATAAATCGGAACAACAACCTCTGTACGAGCAGGAAGGGCATAGTATCTGACCTGGCCTCCCTCTCTAGGGCGATCTCTACTGCTCGCGCTTCCACCTCAGGCTTGCTGAGCAGGTGGGGTGGCAGCTGGTGCTGTGATCATAGCGTGAGGACCTAGTGGAACACGTTATGGCTGAGAAGTCTTTGGAGGTGCACCCCTCCTAAGTCTGGGGAAATCCCTCACTATATGGCGAGTGTCGCCATACTCAAAACAAGCTCTAAGATGATATGGCGGATGTGATGAGCTCGTACCAAGTCTGCTAGACTGACCGCTGATAGCACCCCTTGCAGCAGGTACACTAGATAATGGAGGTGCATAATAAGGCTACTGAGGTCTTGGGGGAGCTGGAATACCACCGACGGCTGGAAGAGACGAGTGAATGAGACGATTCACACAACCCCTACCATGACAAACTGTAGCTGGGGCAGGGGCACCAGAATAATGGCCTGACTCTCGAGACCACTTGGCCTCTCTCTCCTCCTTATCCCGAGAAAGCATGCCCTTTACTCTCCTAGCAATACTCAACACCTGCTAATACGAGATATCTATCTCTAACTCCCGAGCCATGCTAGTACTGATGCTGGGAATGAGTCCTTCAATAAACCGACGAACCCTCTTTCGAAATGTAGAAACTAAGGCCGTTGCAGGTCTAGCCAAGTCACTGAAATGGATTGCATACTTTGGAACAGTAATACCACCATGGCACAACTACTCAAACTCTGCGCGCCATGCGTCCCTGAGGCTCTGAGAGACATACTCTCTCAAAAACATGTCCGAGAACTGAGTCCATGTAAGGGAAGCTGCCTCAGCCAGACTGTCCAACTCATAAGTATGCCACCATTGATAGGCTATTCCTTGAAGCTGAAAGGCAGTTAAAGAAACCCCACTTGACTCTGCTATGCCCATAGTACAGAGGAAACGGTGGCATTCCTCATAAAATCCCTAGGCATCCACTGACGCTAGAACACAGAATGTAGGAGGGTCATATTTCTTGTTCCTTTTGAGCCTACACTCCTCCTCCTCTGAAGTTGTTGTCCTACCCTCAGGCTAAACTAGGGCTGCAGGTGGTACCGATATAACCTCTAGAATTTGATCAACCTAGACCCGCTGCTCTGGGGTGGGGGCGGCGGGAGTCTGTTCTCCTCCCCTGGCCTGAGATGTGGTTGCAGCAAAGGGAATCAACCCTGCCTGAGTTAGAGCATTGTACATGCTCATGAACTGTTCTAGGATCTCCATAAGAGCAGGAGTAATAGTAGTAGGTGTCTCAGGTTCCTGTGCTCCGACTGGAGCTACTGGTGACTCCTCGGTGGCAGCTTGTTTGGGTGCTCTAGTTTCACCACGTGTGCGTCCTTTGCCTCTACCCCGACTTGGCCTCCGGGTGCTGGTACCTAGTCATCTCCAGTAGCATGTGTCCTCACCATCTATGAGAGAATAGAAGATAAAAGTTTAGAATTTTGAAGTCAATAATCTTGCACGATTAGGAATTCAACGAAGTGGAATTTTCCTAAGTTCCATAGCCCCCCGAAGATAAGTACCGACGTCTCCGTAATGATCTGCGAGACTCTAATAAACCGGCTTGTGACTCACGACTCCTATGAACCTAGAGCTCTGATGCCAACTTGTCACAACCCAATTTCTCCCTACGTGAGTTATCGTGAAGGCACCTAGTCTCTACGACTAGGTAAGCCTAATACTTTGTGGAATGAAATAAAAGCATAATCTACTAACAGTAACAAATATCTAATAAGCAACTGCATGCCACTCGGCATATACAGTTATCACCTATGAAATGTACTAAACAATTTCCCGAAACACAGAATACTCTAGGTCACAAGCTACTAGGAAGTCTTAATTGTTCTATACATCATCTCTACAGAAAGAAGGAAAAAATGAACATATGGAGATAAAGGAGGACTCCGAGGATCTGCAGATGCAAGCAGATGTACCTTGAAGTCTCCAATAAGCAGCAACGACTGCAACTAGTGATGAGGCTGGTAAGATTACCTGGATTAACACATGAAAAACATGTGCAGGAAAGGCCATGAGTACACCACAACGGTACCCAGTAACTGCCAAGCCTAACCTCGGTCGAGTAGTGATGAGATCAGGTCAGGGCCCTACTAGTATAAATATAATGAAATAAGACATCATGAGATATCGCAGTAAAAATAAATATGGAAATATAATAGAGATAGAATCAATGATAGAAATAGCTCATAATACAGTAATAATAATAATAGGGGATATCCCGAGATACCGTCTCGTAGTCCCAAACATAAATATGTAGGAGGATCTCCCGGGAAACTATTCCGTAGTCCCAAAGTAAATATGCAGAAGAGGGGGTCTCTCGGAATACTGTTTTGTAGTCCCAAAGTAAATATGCAGTACATGGGGACCTCTCGAAATACCATTCCGTAGTCCCAAAGTAAATATGCAGTACAAGGGGATCTCCCAGAATACTGTTCCATAGTCCCAAAGTAAATATACTGCTCAAATAAGAGGAATAATAGTTATAGCAATAGAACCTATAGTTTAGACTAAGTACAAGTCAATGAAGGCAGGATATTTCACTAAACATGCTGCACAAAGTTCAAATAGGCAGTTAAAACACATAGGCATGCTATTTTAACCTGAATAGGATAGTTACATATGCTAGTCTAGTTCAAATAAGGAGAAAAACAGGTTATGACTTAGCAAAAAAATGGAGTTTTACAATAAATAGCCCATGTACGTACTCGTCACCTCATGTACACGATGCTCACATATCAAAAAGTACCAAATCCTAAGGGGAGTTCCCCCAGACAATGTTAGGCAAGCCACTTACCTCGAACCACGCTTAAATCAATCTACCACAATGCTCTTTCCATGAATATCCGGCTCCTGATGGCGCAAATCTAGCCAAATCAATTACATAACATAAATATAGCTACAAGGAACTAATCTAACTAATAAAATCAAAGCTAAGGCAAGAAATTGGAAAAATCTCCCAAAAAGCCTCCCCGGGTCCACGTCTCGGAATCGGGTAAAAGTTATCAAATATGAACACCCATACACTCACGAGTTCACTCATACAAAATTATCCAAATCTAATGTTTAAATCCCAATCAAAACTCAGAAATTTGGTTGGAGATCTTTTCCCCCTTTTTCCCAACTTTTCAATCCAAATCTGAAATTAAGTGGAGAAAACAACTTTAGATTAATGAAATACAACTAAAAGCGAGTTAGGAATCGTTACCCCAAAGCTCTCTCTGAATATCCCTCAAAGAATCACCAATTCCCGAGCTCCCAAGTCCAAAAATGGAGAATGAATTCAGACACTCAAAACTTTCTCTTTTCTGCCCAGCGAACTTGCTTCTGCGGGCCTTTAACCGCATCTGTGGTCCCGCACGGCAGGAAATCTATCGCAAGTGTAAAATCACTTAAGTCCTCAAAGGGCCTAATCTACAATAAGGTGGCTACACCTGTGCGTGCCTACGGATAGTCCCCCGCTTCTGCGGTCCTTGACTGCTTCTGCGAACACGCAGATGTGAAAATCTCCTTGCACCTGTGATCCTAGCCTGGGCTATCCAAATCCACTTCTACGCTTCTTTTTTTGCATTGGCGAGCCCACACCTGTAGTCTCCCACTGCAGGTGTGAAAACACTAGCCGCCTGAAACTTCAGCAATGGCCTAAGTCTAAATTTCAACTTGATGAGCATCCGAAACACGCTCGAGGCCCCCGGGACCTCAACCAAACATACCAACCAATCCTAAAACACCATACGAACTTAGTCGATCCCTCAAATCACATCAAACAATGCTAGAAACATAAATCACCCTCTAATCCAAACTTAATGAACTTGAAACTTCCAAATTCGACAACCGATGCCGAAACCAACCAAGCCACGTCCTCTTGACCCCAAATTTTGCACACAAGTCATATTCAACCCTATAGACCTATTCCAACTTCCAGAATTGGATTCCGACCTTTATATAAAAAATTTCACTGCCGGCCCAAACTCTACAAATTTGACTTTCTCTATTTCAATCCTAAATGAGCTACAGACCTCTAAAACCCACCCCGGATACGCCCATAAGCCCAAAATCACCTAATGGGGCTAACAGAACTAAAAAAACTCCACTCCGGAGTCGCCTTCACACAGTTCCAACTAAGGTCCAAATTCTAAGTCTTAAACTCCTATTTAGGGACTAAGTGTCCCAAAACACTCGAAAACACAAAACGAAACCTCCCGGGAAGTCATAACAGCAGAAATAGATATTGGGGGAAGCAGTTAACATGGGATCAGGGCTTTAACTCTAAAAACTCCTGGACGGGTCTTTACAATTATTGAAAAAGTCAACAAAAGTCAACTCTCGAGCCAGCCGCTTGGTCCAAACCAAAAATCAGGATCAAAACCCGATTACCCATTCACCCCCGATCCCGGTTATGTAATTTATTTGGAAATCCGACCTCAATTTGAGGTCTAAATTTCAATTTTACAAAAATTCCTAATTCTACCCAAACCCCAATTTCCACCATGAAAACACTAGATTTTTGGTTGAAAACTTATGAAATGTAATGGAAGATTGAAAGAAAATAGGTTAGAATAACTTACCAATGAATTGGGGAAGAAAGGGTCTTGGAACATCACCTCTATGGCTCAAGGTTTGAAATTTTGAAGGATGAGAGAAAAATCCTGTCAAGTTCAGATTTTACCCAACTGTAGGTGTCGCAATTGTGAACCCTGCAAATGCGAGAAACGCTTCACAATTGCGAAGTCTCAACATTCCTGCTTCCTTTTCAAATGTGAACATGAGGTGATCGCAATTGCGACCCCAGTGTTCGCAAATGCGAAAAATTCACCCCAACCCACTTCACACAAATGTGAGGCTCGCATTTGCGAGTCAGACCTCAAAATTGTGCAGTCTGCAAACCTGATGCAGCAGCAGTTCATTTAAGTCCAAAAACACTCTGTAGCCTACCCGTAACTCACCCAAGCCCTCAGGGCTCCAAACCAAACATACACGTAAGTCTTGAAATATCATACAAACTTGCTCGCGCGATCAAATCACAAAAAATATTCCTAGAACTATGAATTGGACATCAAATCAAATGAAATATTCAAGACAACAAAACATCAAACCAACTCTGTTTCTCACCAAATTTGACAGACAAGTCATAAATATAGTAATAGACCTATACCAAGATCTGGAACCAAAATACAAACCCAGTATTGACAAAACCAAACATCAGTCAATTCTTAAAATCATTAAATTCAAATTTTCAATTTCATACAAAAATTAATAACTCGAGCTAGGGACCTCCAAATTCGATTCCGCGCGTACGCCAGGTCTACCAACATGCAAGTTTTGGTACTGCAGAAGTTACCTTGATTATTGGGACTGTCTTAATAACTATCTTTCCAATTTTTAACATGTCCCTTTATGACCCATACTAAATTGAAGAACTAAAAATCAAGTCCAAATCCAAGGAGCCCCACAAGCCAAAGATTCTATCCAAGCCACTCTTCATCACCAAATAGCATGGTAGGTCCAAAATCATTCCATAGATCTTTGCCTTCTCGGAGGAGAAAATGATTTACTCTTTAAGATTGATGCTACCAAAGTAAATACCATGTGCACCAAAATACCTAGACAAATTACTGATTGAAATTCTTCCTGATTCCTGCATCACAAATTATGAAAAGTTAAGGGAACCAGAAGAATCTCTGCAATCTTGTGAGCCAACTTTTACCAAAATAAATGAAAACCATTTCCATAAGCTTTGACCATTCCATATAAAAAACCCAATAAAACCATCTTTTCTTGCCAAATGATCCAACCCAAAAATACAGCCCTGATCCTAAAAGTGAACCCTTCTGGAATATACAAACTATCATGTAAGAACATGACTAGTGCCAACATTTTTACAAAGAAGGAAAAAGAGTTTGGTGGTTCAAATGCCCTTTTTACGGGACACTGCCCTTGGGATCTTGCTTGCGACTACCAAGACTGTTTGAAAGACCCAATTGGAGAATATGATGAACACCACCTGCATCATTGGGAAATATTTGGCCTCAACGAGACCAAAAAATATAAAATAATTGACAAGCAATTTCGAGCCAAATACGAAAGCAAAGATCCTTCAATTAGCTCATTAAGTCGTCCATGTAAATATGAATTTCTTGTCAGATACAAACCCTAGGAACGGCCAAAATTACCAGAAAAATTCACTACAAGCTGGGAAGATAGTGAAACCATACCCAAACCCAAATCACCATCAGCTCATACTTCAAAATCCAAAAATCCACCTAAACCTAAAACTTATAAACTCAAAAAACCACAAGTCCCACATAACCATAGATATTCACGCTAAGTCCTTTAAGCTCCAATCACACCCAAGATTTTCCTTCACTTCAACCTTTTGAAAAAGCGGGTATAAGCGATGCTCCAAAAATCCCCAAGAAAAACATAGTTCTACCTACTAGAGAAAAACCCCAACAAGTGATATCGAGGCAATAATGAACTTGTAAGCAGAAAATTCTATCTACCAAAATAAAGTTCTGAACAACATTGGCAACACCATAAAGAATGTGGCCCATACACAAAACAAAATGATGAGCAAAGTGGAAATGACTTAGAAAAAGGTGGATCAGACATCATCTCACCATGCAGGACTAATCAAAGCTTTAGAACTAAGGTTGGCAAATTTACAATATGAGATTTGTCCACCAGGAACTTCACTTTTCTAATTCCTCCAACAACAAAAAAAAGGAGACGATTTCCTTTAGAGAAAAAATTAAACTTCTGAGAAATGACCACTTTGAGTCACAAATAAACCCGGTTTTCCCCTCAAAACCTACCTTCTTTCCTACGTCACCACAAGCATATTCCCGGCCTCAGTTGGACTACACCTTTTGTGCTTTTCCAAATACCTCACAAAATCCTATTTTTTTCACCCAACCCTCAAAAGAAGAACATGATTTCGATATTGCAAAAATGGTTTGGGAAAGGAAAGATGCACTTGCGGCCCAAACACAAACCAAGAAAAGGTGAGATCATGGTGAAAGTTCAAAAGGGTCCAACCCCAAAAATCTGATAATTTCTAATCAAAAGGCTCCAGACCTCTATGTCTCCCAACCAAGAAACATGTCATAAGGCAATACCACATGGTCGGAATCTCTAAATTCATCAGACGATGAAACAATGAAAGATAGCTCTTAATCAAGTAATGACTCCACAACAAACTCTTCCAAAGATGACAATTCCACAATATTTGTAAACCAGCCAAGAGACCTAGAAATATCTAAAGCAGATGAGGAACAAGAAGGCATGACACATGAACCAATCCCAAAAAGAAGATATAAGCCCATGGCATCAAAACCAGTTGGGACTGATTTCCGCCCTTTCACCTTAGATGACGTCAAGGTTTTAAAATGTCCTTAAAGGATCCAAGACTTCTATACTTGGATGGTGACCAAAAATTTGGTGGAACGAGAAAAGTATATCATCCTGTCAGAACTTACTTCATGATTCTTAGAAATACTCAGAGATTGGTGGAACTCACTTGGGATTCATGAAAAAAATACTTTTCTTACTTCCCAGGACTTTGCCTTCAACATCAGAATCCTACGTGAAGTTTTCTGTGGAGATACTGGCCGAAGACAAGAAAAGATGTGAACACAACTCATCAAGACGAAGTGTGTGTCATTCGACAGAAATGACATTGACAAGCATTTTCAAAAAATGGCAAAGATATACTTCTAGATCAGTGGAGACATCAATCTGAAGCAAGCCTTTGTCTCTTCCCTTCCAAAGTTGTTGGCAAGCCGTACCATGACCATCATTGAAGAAAAGTTTCAGTCCATAACAATCCCACAAGTTTGCTACATCAAGCAAGCTATTTTTGTCGCTTTGGTTGACATTTGTACGAAGCACTCTGCCATAAAAGAAATTAACCAACACAATCCAGTGCTTGAAAAGCATGCCGCAAATCTAATCCAATCACCGGATCAGGATGTTCCTGCCACACATCTAGGCGACAGAGAGGATTTAGGAGGTTCAGATGGCCAAAAATTCCAGATGGGAAATCAAGATTCAGGAGCCGCACAAAATATATAAAACGAAGGAGGCCAGGAAATTTTCACAAAGAGAACATATGCTTTATTTGCCAAGAGATTGGACATTTTCCAAGAAATTGTCCTCAATCAAGGAAATCTGACACACTCTTGCAAGAAATTGAAGATTACATCGCATACATCTCAGAAAAGGAGAAATCCTCGAGTCCATATTCTCTATGGACAATGAACCCACTGAAGATACCTTATTCGCTCTTGATATATATGAAGATCATTGTGATGACCACTATCAAATTTCAAAACCAGCAGCTAAAGCTGTCATAACCCAAATTCTCCCTCCATGAACCGTTCTGATGGCACCTAGTCTCTACGACTAGGTAAGCCTAACACTTGTAGACAAATGAAATGAAAACATAAAAGCTAACAACTAACAGGGAATTGTAAATAAGAAATTAAGATTCCGCTCGGTATATGCAATAATCACTCTCAAAATATACATAAACTCTCCCAAAACCCAGAACATCATAAGTCACAAACTACAGAAAGAAAACAATGTTTCCATACTAGAGAGTCTACCAAAAGGAAATACAAGAAGTGTTTGACATGGGGAAAAATAGAAAGGGTCTCCGAGTTATGTGGACGCGGCAGATATACCTTGAAGTCTCTAAAGTTGTCTTGCCTCACTGATAATGCGGCTGATAAGCGGTACTTGGATCTGCATAAAAAAATGTGCAGAGAAGAGCATGATTACACCACAATGGTAACCAGTAAGTGCCAAGCCTAACTTCAGTCGAGTAGTGATGAGATTAGGTCAGGGCCCTACTGTTATAAATATAATAAAATGAGATAGAATGAAATATCATAGTTAAAACAAATACTAAAATTTAAAAAGAATATAATCATAGAAAGGCAACAGCTCAGATCACAGAGATAACAATAGGGGATCTCTTGAGATACCATCTCGTAGTCCCAAACATAAATGTACAGGGGGATCTCCCCGAATACGTTCAGTAGTCCCAAAGAAAATATGAGGTACAGGGGGATCTCCTAGAATACCGTTCCGTAGTCCCAAAGTAAATATGCAGTACAGGGGGATCTCCCGGTATACTATTCTGTAGTCCCAAAGTAAACATGATGTTCAAGCAATAGAAACACAAATACAACACAAAATCCTATAATTTAGAATAAGTGCAAGTCAAGGAAGAAGAAGATAATTCACTAAGCATGCTGAACAGAGTTTAGATAAGCAATTAAGACACATAGGCATGCTGTTCTAAACTAAACAAGATAATTACATATGCTAGTGTAGCTCAGTTAAAGGGAAACATGTATTTTACTTAATGAAAAACGGAGTTTTGCAACAAACAGCCCGTGTACGCATTCGTCACCTCACGAACATGGCTCACATATATCAAAAACAGTATGAAATCCTAAGGGGAGTTCCCCCCTTTGGGGACTACGGATCGAGATTCAGGTAGATCCCCGGCGCGCTATGAGTTGGACTACAGGGCGACACCCGGGAGATCCACTGGACATTTACTTTTGGGGGTTACAAGATGGTATCCTGGTAGATTCCCGGTTTGCTGGATATTTACATTTGGGGGCTACAAAACGGTATCCTGGTAGACCCCCGGTTGCTCTTTCTGTGTTGAGCTGTGTTATTTCTATATTATTTTCTCGGTTATAATTGTTGTTATCTTTATCATTACACTGTGTTGCTTTTTACTGTTACACTTAAGTATACCATATTACTCTACACTATCATATATTGTATTCCCTTTAACCTAAGTAGGGCCCTGACCTTCCTCGTTACTACCCGACCGAGGTTAGGTTTGGCACTTACTGAGTACAAATGTGGTGTACTCATGCCCTTCCTGCGTATGTTTTTCATGTGCAGATCTAGATACTCCCATTCAGACTTATCACACTTGAGGCGAAGCATTTTGTAGAGACTCTGAGGTATATCTGCCACATCTACAGACCGAAGTATCCCTTTCTATTCTCAGTACTAGTATAGCCCTTTCTGTATTTTCCCTTGTTGGTATACAATCTGGAGTTAGAGTTTATTATGTAATCTTGTAGCTTGTGATTCATGGGGTTCCGGATTTTGGGAGTGTTAAATTGAGATTTTGTGCTTTTATATGCCAGGCAGCATCTTAAAAAATGTTTAGCCTTGTTATTTTGACTTTTAAATTACTTTCTTCCGCAATTTGTTTCTTTTTCCGTATTTGTTAGGCTTACCTACTTGTAGCGACTAGGTGTCGTCACGACAGTTCATGGAAGGCAAACTGGGATCATGACAAGTTGGTATCAGAGCACTAGGTTCTTAGGAGTCATGAATCATAAGCCGGTTTATTAGAGTCTCGTGGATCGGTATGGAGACGTTTGTACTTATCTACGAGAGGCTATGTAATTGTTAGGAAAAATTCCACTTCATTTGATTTCCTTATCGTGCAAAATTTTGATATCACAATTCTAAACTTCTATCTTCTATTCTCTCACAGATGGTGAGGACACGTGCTACCCATGATGATCAGGCACCCGCGCCCCATACTGGAGCCGTCAGAGGCCGGGGCCGGATTAAAGGCTGAGGGCGTGCTCGTGGTGCAGCCAGAGCACCCATGCGAGCTGCCATCGAGGTGCCACCAGCACTTCCAGCCAGAGTCCAGACACTTGATACGTCTGCTACTACTACTCCAACACTCTAGGAGACTTTGGCGTAGTTTATGACTATGTACACCAGTCTAGCTTAGGCAGGGTTGCTTTCCCTTACTACAGCTACATCCCTGGCTAGGGGAGGAGAACAAACTCCTGCCGACCGCACTCCTGAGCAACAAGTGAATGTTGATCAGGTTCCATAGATTATCTCTGCACAGCCGGTAGCCCTAGCTCAGCCCAAGGAGGGGGAAGTAGCTTCAAAGGAGGAGTAGAAGAGGCCTAATAAGTTCAAAAACTATTAGCCTCCAACATTTAGCGGGCTAGCCTCAGATGATGCCCTTTGATTTCTAAAGGAGTGCTACCGTATCCTCCGTACCATGGGTATATCAGGATCGAGTGGGGTCTCCTTCACTACCTTCCAGCTTCGAGGAGCTGCCTATTAGTGGTGGCATGCTTATGTGTTAGATAGCACGGATGAGGCAGCTTCCCTGACTTGGGCTCAGTTTTCAGATATGTTCACGAGGGAGTATGTTCTCCAGAGTCTCAGGGACGCTTGGCGCGCTGAGTTTGAGCATTTGCACCAGGGTATTATAACTGTCACGGAGCATGCTATCCATTTTACCAACTTGGCTAGATATGCACCAACCTTGGTTTCTACTGTTTGTGAAAAGGTTCGCTGGTTTATTCAGGGGCTGATACCCAGCATCAGTTCTAGCATGGCTCGGGATTGGAGATAGATATTTCTTATCAGCAGATGGTGAGAATTGCTAGGAGGATTGGGGGTATGCATGCTAGGGATAGAGAGGAGAGGGAGGCCAAGAGGTCTTAAGAGTCAGGCCATTATTTTGGTGCTCGTGCCCCAGTTGCAGGTCGTCATGGTAGGGGTTATATAAGTCGATCTGTTCATTCAGCTCTTCCAACAACCAGTGGTATTCCAGCTCCTTCCAGACCATAGGAGCCTTATTATGCACCTCCAGTATCTAGTGTGCCTCCTCCACGGGGTGCTTCTAGCGGTCAGTCCAGCAAACCTGGCCCGAATCAGTTACAGCTGTCACGTCCTCCCAGAGCTTGTTTTAAGTATGGTAACACAGGCTATATGGTGTGGGATTGCCCCGGACTTAGGAGGATGTACCTCCACAGACTCCTCAGCCACAGCATGCCTCATAGAGTTCTCAAGCCATGATCACAGCACCATTTGCTACCCCATCTGCTCAGCAGGCTAGAGGTGGAGGTCGGGGAGGTAGAGGTCGCCCTCGAGGGGTGGCCAGGCCAGATAATATGCCCTTCCTTCCCGTACTGAGGTTGTCGCCTCTGATTCTGTCATCACAAGTACTATCATGGTCTGTCACAGAGATGCTTTGGTTCTATTCGATCCAGGCTCTACTTATTCTTATGTGTATTCTTATTTTGCCTCATATTTGGGTGTATCTCGAGATTCTTTGAGTTCTCCTATTTATGTTTCAACTCCTATTGGAGATTCTTTTATAGTGGAATGCGTTTATCGGTCGTGTTTGATTGCTCCTAGCGGTTTTGAGACCAGAGCCAATTTATTATTGCTTAGCATGGTAGACTTTGATGTTATTCTGGGCATGGACTGGTTGTTTCCCGATTATACTGTTACGCCAAAACTGTGACGCTGGCTATGCTAGGTGTACCTCGTGTTGAGTGGAGGGGTACCTTAGATCATACTTCCAGTAGAGTTATTTCATTCCTTAAGGCTCAGCGTATGTTGAGAAGGGGTGTGACGCGTATCTAGCTTATGAGAGAGATGTCAGTATTGATACATGGACCGGCCTTTCCATCCATTCAAAAGAAACAAGAGGGAAGTTTAGAAAGAACTCATATGTAATATATCACAAAGATTTACAAAGGTTACAAGATGATCTTACAACTACTACATGGCCTCCTTTATATAGGACTGGGAGGTTATTACAAGATAAACTTACATTATAAAATAAACCTATCTTCCATGGCAAACGTGAGTCCCTTTTGGCATGTGAAGGACCTCAGGCAAAGCAACTCACTGCCGGCCCAAACTCCAAAAATTTGACTTTCTCCATTTTAAGCCTAAATGAGCTACGGACCTCCAAAACCCAACCCGGATACGCCCGTAAGCCCAAAATCACCTAATGGGGCTAACAAAACTAATAAAACTCCACTCCGGAGTTGTCTTCACACAGTTCCGACTACGGTCCAAATTCTAAGGCTTAAATTCCTATTTAAGGACTAAGTGTTCCAAAATAATCGAAAACCCAAAATGAAACCTCTTGGTAAGTCATAACAGCAGAAATAAGCAGTTAACATGGGATCGGGGCATTAACTCTAAAAATGGTTGGACGGGTCTCTACAATTATTGAAAAAGTCAATAAAAGTCAACTCTCTAGCCGGCCGCTTGGTCTAAACCCAAAATCCGGATCAAAACCCGATTACCCATTCACCCCCGAGCCCGGTTATGTAATTTATTTGGAAATTCGACCTCAATTTGAGGTCTAAATTCCAATTTTACAAAAATCCCTACTTCTACCCAAACCTCAATTTCCACCATGAAAACACTAGATTTTTGGTTTAAAACTTATGAAATGTAATGGAAGATTGAAAGTAAATAGGTTAGAATCACTTACCAATAAATCGGGGAAGAAAGGGTCTTGGAAACATCACCTCTAGTGCTCTAGGTTTGAAATTTTGAAGAATGAGAGAAAAATCCTGTCAAGTTCAGATTTTACCCAACTGTAGGTGTCGCAATTGCGAACCCTGCAAATCTGAGAAACGCTTCACAATTGCGAAGCCTCAAAATTCCTGCTGCCTTTTCAAATGTGAACCTGAGGTGATCGCAATTACGACCCCAGTGTTCGTAAATGCGAAAAATTAACCCAACCCACTTCTCGCAAATGTGAGGCTCGCATTTGTGAGTCAAACCTCGATATTGTGCAGTCTGCAAACCTGATGCAGCAGCAGTTCATTTAAGTCCAAAAACACTCTGTAGCCTACCTGTAACTCACCCGAGCTCTCAGGGCTCCAAACCAAACATACACGTAAGTCCTGAAACATCATACGAACTTGCTCGCGTGATCAAATCACCAAAAATATACCTAGAACTACGAATTGGACACCAAATCAAATGAAAAAATCAAGACAACAAAATATCAAATCAATTCTGTTTCTCACCAAATTTGACAAACAAGTCATAAATATAGTAATGGACCTATACCAGGATCCGAAACCAAAATACGAACCCGGTATTGACAAAAACCAAACACCAGTCAATTCTTAAAAATATTATATTCAAAATTTCAATTTCAGACAAAAATTAATAACTCGAGCTAGGGACCTCCAAATTCGATTCCGCGTGTATGCCAGGTCCACCAACATGCAAGTTTAGGTACTGTAGAAGTTACCTTGAATGTTGCGACTATCTTAATAACTATCTTTCCAATTTTTAACATGTCCCTTTATGACCCACACTAAATTGAATCACTAAAAATCAAGTCCAAATCCAAGGAGCCCCACAAGCCAAAGATTCTATCCAAGCCACTTTTCATCACCAAATAGCATGGTAGGTCCAAAATCATTCCATGGATCTCTGCCTTCCCGGAGGAGAAAATGATTTTCTCTTTAATATTGATGCTACCAAAGTAAACACCATGTGCACCAAAATACCCAAACAAATTACTGATTAAAATTCTTCCTGATTCCTGCATCACAAATTATGAAAAGTTAAGGGAACAAGAAGAATCTCTGCAATCTGGTGAGCCAACTTTTACCAAAATAAATGAAAACCATTTCCATAAGCTTTGACCATTCCCATCTCAAAAAATCCAATAAAACCATCTTTTCTTGCCAAATGATCCAACCCAAAAATATATCCCTGATCCTAAAAGTGAACCCTTCTGGAATATACAAACTATCATGTAAGAACATGACTGGTGTCAACATTTTGATAAAGAAGGAAAAAGAGTTTGGTGGTTCAAATGCCCCTTTACTGGACACTGCCCTTGGGATCTTGCTTGCGACTGCCAAACTGTTTGAAACACCCAATTGGAGAATATGATGAACACCACCTGCATCATTGGGAAATATTTGGCCTCAACGAGACCAAAAAATATAAAACAATTGACAAGCAATTTCGAGCCAAATACGAAAGCAAAGATCCTTCAATTAGCTCTTTAAGTCGTCCAGGTAAATATGAATTTCTTGTCATATACAAACCCTAGGAATGGCCAACCAGAAAAATGCACTCCAAGCTAAGAAGATAGTGAAACCACACCCAAACCCAAATCTCCATCAGCTCATACCCCAAAATCCAAAAATCCACCTGAACCTAAAACTTCACCAACTCAAAAAACCACAAATCCCACATAACCATAGATATTCATGCTAAGTCCTTCAAGCTCCAATCACACCCAATATTTTCCTTCACTTCAACCTTTTGAAAAACAGGGTATAAGCCATGCTCTAAAAATCCCCAAGAAAAACATAGTTCTACCTACTGGAGAAAAACCCCGACAAGTGATATCGAGGCAACAATGGACTTGTGAGCAGAAAATTCTATCTGCCAAAATAAAGTGCTGAACAACATTGGCAACACCATAAAGAATGTGGCCCATACATAAAACAAAATGATGAGCAAAGTGGAAATGACTTAGAAAAAGGTGGAGCAGACATCATGTGACGACCAGACCCGTCGTCTCATGCGTTTCCGTCCCGTTTTCCCCGTTTTATGCTTCCTCATGTTTCAGTGTATATGGCTAGAGACTGTGTTTCCATTAGGAAGAGATCAAGACTTGTGGTATTTTATGATAATTATTATGAGATTCTATGTATCTGTATCTAGAAAGTAATGGTAACGAATTCATATTCGCAGGAAGTTCTTCAAAGTAAAGTATTCTGGAACATGGTATTTCTGGGAAGAATTGAGAGAGTATTCGGTGGCCTATGAGTCTTAGACAGTGTGGTCTTATGTTCGAATCTCCTGTGGTGAGCCTGGATTGAGGCATTGTGATGCTACAGCGAGGGAGAAATATCAAGTGGATGATGAATAAAAAGAGAAATTTGATAGACGGATTAGCTTGATAATAGACCGAATTGGTATGGTAAGGGTAGGATTAATTCCCTGTATGTGTTCGAGGTAATGAGTCCGTACAGATATTTTGCAGCAAAGCTCTTGGGTTTTGACGGTTTGCTCAGCTTGGTTTAGATAAAAGGATTCAGTCCCGGTAGTTTTGCTTGTACAACTGGAGTTGGCAGAGATGCTCTTGTTGGGTCTTTCCGTGGTTTGAAGATGAGTATATTTCTTATGGGTATGCGAAGCATGGAGTGTGTAATGATTTTTCTTCTAAATGGGATCAATGAAAGCTCTTGACTAGTTGAGTGCGTCGATGTCTGCGGCGCGGAAGAGAGATAAAAGTTCTCATGTTATCCTAGTGTGGATTGGTATATTAGATTTTGCATCTGATGTTGAGTTGTAGACTGGTTGTCGCAATGTGGATTGTTCTAGACTATTGTGCTATGGGCTATGTCGGAAATGCCATCAGTTGCGTGGCGAGGTGCATCGGATTATGTTATAGCAGAGTGGTATTCCAAAGATCAGCGGACTGCTGGGAAGGATTTCTTTACTTAATTGGGCCTTTGTGACGGATGTCAGTATAGAGGTTTCTACCATTGATTCAGTTTCGGTATTGAGGGGCTCTTTTTCAAATGCGTTTCTTATGGTCGGGCATGTCGCCGGCCGAGATTGTGGATTTCGGTATTGATTGGTGTCGAGCACCGTATCGTATGGCTCCGGCGTAAGTTATAGTAGTGGAAGGAGCAGCTACAGGCTTCTTGGTAATGAGTTTGTTGGTAAGCTGATGGGATACATGTTCAGCTTGAGTTGGCTTGGTTGGCCCCGAATTTTATTGTTGAGGGATAGGTTGAATCTATCATTATTGAGCTTGTTAGTGATCTGGGGAGATCTACGAGTTGCTGTTTCGGTGTCAGGGTGCTGATAAGGCACGAGTGGTTCTGTTTGTTAAGTCAGATAATTTACATTTGTGTAAGAGTGAATGACTCTAGAGAATGGTTTTATTGGGTTCAAGATTTTGCATGTAATCATCAGGTGTCTTAAGGTTGTGTAAGTGGCTTGTCTAACCTTGTGTGGGGGACTTTGTCCCTTAGGATGTGATATTTGGTAATTGAATGCCTTGTGCGCGAGGTGACGAGCGCGTACTTGAGCTAATTGTTGAAAACCCAGATTTTTACTTAAATACTTGATTTGGATTTTCTTTCATAATTGCCTTACTTTACTTGCTATTATAGTCTGTGCTAGCGTAGAAGAGCATGTTTAATTGACCCAAGTTGCCTATTTGTTAAGTTGTCTTAAATGTGATTATGTGGGGCATGTTAGGCCATTATTATTTGTTGCTTTGTATTGTTGTACTTAAATTCCTGAATATTTCTCTGATGTTGGTTGCGCATTTACTTTGGGACTACGGGTTCAATTCCCGGGAGCTCTCCTCCCCCTTGTTTGTTTACTTTGGGACTATGGGTTCAATTTCCGGGAGATCTCCCTGCACTTTTATTTTGGGACTACGGGTTCAATTCCTGGGAGATCCTCCAGTAATTGATATGATGGACTACGGGTTCAATTCCCGGGAGATCCTCCAGTAATTGATATGATGGACTATGGGTTCAATTCTCGGGAGATCCTCCAGTAATTGATATGATGGACTAAGGGTTCGATTCCCGAGAGATCCTCCGAAAATTGATAAGATGGACTGCGGGTTCGATTCCCAGGAGATCCACTAGACAGTTGAGGAAAAGGGCTATAGGACGGTATCCTGGGAGACCCTCATTGTTATCTTGATATTGATCTGTATTTACTCTGTGTTTACTCTATTCTTGTGGTTGTCATTTCTTCGTTGACCTTCTTTACTTCACTGCTGTACTTATTATTTCTATCAGATTATTAGACTGTTAATTATTATTTTGTTATATTTGTATCAGTAGGGCCCTGACCTTTCCTCGTCACTACCCAACCGAGGTTAGTCTTGGCACTTACTGAGTACCGCTGTGGTGTACTCATGCCCTTCTTGCGCATGTTTTTCATGTGCAGATCCAGGTACTTCTGGTCGAGCGCATTATCAGTGATCCAGGTGCTATATTCGGAGACTTGAGGTACATCTGCCGCGTCTGCAGACCAAAGAGTCTCCTTCTACTCTATCCTGTAGTTAGCAGTTCCATTTCATGTATTCAGTTGTTTAAACATTTCCGGATATTAGAGCTGTATCTTATGATTCTCTTAGCCTGTGTTGCCCGTGGGTTTCCGGGTCTTTGGGATAGTTTCAGAATGCTAAGTGTTAAAGTGTATGTGCCAGGAGGCAATTTATATACATTATTCCTGTTATTTAGTCTTGATTATAAATTTTCTCGCAAATTGTTATTACTTCCGCAACGTGTTAGGCTTACCTGGTCGCGAAGACTAGGTGTCGTCATGACGTGTACAATTGATGAACTTGGGTCGTGACACATTATCTCACCATGCAGGACTAATCAAAGCTTTGGAACTAAGGTTGGCAAATTTACAATATGAGATTTATCCACCAGGAACTTCACTTTTCTAATTCCTCCAACAACAACAAAAGGAGACGATTTCCTTTAGAGAACAAATTCAACTTTTGAGAAATGACCACTTTGAGTCACAAAAGACCCCAGTTCTCCCCTCAAAACCTACCTTCTTTCCTATGTCACCACAAGCATATTCCCCGCCTCATTTGGACTACACCTTTTGTGCTTTTCTAACTACCTCACAAAATCCTATTTCTTTCACCCAACCCTCAAAAGAAGAACATGATTTCGATATTGCAAAAATGGTTTGGGAAAGGAAAGATGCACTTGCAGCCCAAACACAAACCAAGAAAAGGTGAGATCATGGTGAAAGTTCAAAAGGGTCCAACCCCAAAAATCTGATAATTTCTAATCAAAAGGCTCCAGACCTCTATGTCTCCTAACCAAGAAACATGTCATAAGGCAATACCACATGGTCGGAATCTCTAAATTCATCAGACGATGAAGCAATGAAAGATAGCTCTTAATCAAGTAATGACTCCACAACAAACTCTTCCAAAGATGACAATTCCACAATATTTGTAAACCAGACAAGAGACTTAGAAATATCTGAAGTAAATGAGGAACAAGAAGGCATGACACATGAACCAATCCCAAAAAGAAGATATGAGCCCATGGCGTCAAAACCAGTTGGGACTGATTTCCGCCCTTTCACCTTAGATGACGTCAAGGTTTCAAAATGTCCTTAAAGGATCCAAGACTTATATACTTGGATGGTGACCAAAAATTTGGTGGAACGAGAAAAGTATATCATCCTGTCAGAACTTACTTCACGATTCTTAGAAATACTCAGAGATTGGTGGAACTCACTTGGGATTCATGAAAAAAATACTTTTCTTACTTCCCAGGACTTTTCCTTCAACATCAGAATCCTACGTGAAGTTTCTGTGGAGATACTGGCCGAAGACAAGAAAAGATGTGAACACAACTCATCAAGACGAAGTGTGTGTCATTCGACAGAAATGACATTGACAAGCATTTTCAAAAAATGGCAAAGATATACTTCTAGATCAGTGGAGACATCAATCTGAAGCAAGCCTTTGTCTCTTCCCTTCCAAAGTTGTTGGCCAGCCGTACCATGACCATCATTGAAGAAAAGTTTCAGTCCATAATAATCCCACAAGTTTGCTACATCAGGCAAGCTATTTTTGTCGCTTTGGTTGACATTTGTACGAAGCGCTCTGCCCTAAAAGAAATTACCCAACACAATCCAGTGCTTGAAAAGCATGCCGTAAATCTGATCTAATCACCGGATCAGGATGTTCCTGCCACACATCTAGGCGACAGAGAGGATTTAGGAGGTTCAGATGGCCAAGAATTCCAGATGGGAAATCAAGATCAGGAGCCGCACAAAATATATAAAACGAAGGAGGCCAGGAAATTTTCACAAAGAAAACATATGCTTTATTTGCCACGAGATTGGACATTTTCCAAGAAATTGTCCTCAATCAAGGAAATCTGACACACTCTTGCAAAAAATTGAAGATTACACTGCATGCATCTCAGAAAAGGAGATGTCCTCGAGTCTATATTCTCTATGGACGATGAACCCACTGAAGACACTTTATTCGCTCTTGATATATATGAAGATCATGCTGATGACCACTATCAAATTTCAAAACCAGCAGCTAAAGCTGTCACAACCCAAATTCTCCCTCTATGAACTGTTGTGACGGCACCTAGTCTCTACGACTAGGTAAGCCTAACACTTGTAGACAAATGAAATGAAAACATCAAAGCTAACAACTAACAGGGAATTGTAAATAACAAATTAAGATTCTGCTCGGCGTATGCAATAATCACTCTCAAAATGTACATAAACTCTCCCAAAACTCGGAACATCATAAGTCACAAACTACAGAAAGAAAACAATATTTCCATACTAGAGAGTCTACCAAAAGGAATTACAAGAAGTGTTTGACACGGGGAAAACTAGAAAGGGTCTCTGAGGTGTGTGGACGTGGCAGATATACCTTGAAGTCTCTAATGTTGTGTTGCCTCACTAATAATGCGGCAGATAAGAGGTACCTGGATCTGCACATGACAAATATGTATAGAGAAGAGCATGAGTACACCACAATGGTACCTAGTAAGTGCCAAGCCTAACCTCGGTCTAGTAGTGACGAGATTAGGTCAGGGCCCTACTGTTATGAGTATAATAAAATAAGATAGAATGAAATATCGTAGTTAAAATAAATACTAAAATTTAAAAAGAATATAATCATAGAAAGGCAACAGCTCAGATCACAGAGATAACAACAGGAGATCTCTTGAGATACCATCTCGTAGTCCCAAACGTAAATGTACTGGGGTGTGAGCACGTGATTTTTGCCCTAAGCAAATTATTCTTAAAATCCAAACAAAATGATTTGTTCAATTTTTGTTGATATTTGTGGCATTTTTTGTTAATTAGTAGCATAATAATTCATATTAAAAATACAAAATATGCATATACATTAGGGGGTTTGATTTTACAATTTTAGTGTTAATTCATTTTAAAGAAAAATCAAAAAATAGCATTTTTGTGCTTTAATTGAAAATTACCATAAATAGATATTAATTAGTATAAACAATTTAATAAAAAGAAAAAAATACAAAAATACAAAAGAAAAAGAAAATACAAAAATACAAAAGAAAAGTATAATACAAAAATACAATGCAAAAAATTTGGGCTAATACAAGAATTAATACCAATTAATAACCCAAAAGAGCAAAAATGGTCCAGGCCCAAAAGATAGTTTCACCCGGTCTGCCAAGAAATCAAAACGACACCATTTTCGTAACATCAATCTGGGCCGTTCGTTCACTTGATCTAACGGCCATGGCCTTTCCTCTCAATAAAATGAAACGGCGTCGTATGAATGCCAAATAATCTGAGTCGTCCAATTTGGTCAATCCAATGGTTGTAAATAATACTTACCTTTTAATATATCATATACTAAAAAGAATCAGAAACATTTTGCACCCTCCGTCTTCCCCTTTGCCCCAGCCGCCATAGTTTCTTCTGATCCCACCGGAACCCTACCGGCGGGAAACACCATTTATACCAATCGTCCCCAAATTTTCACCACAAAGCCGTCGTGATCTCCTCTTCCCACCCCTTTAACTCGTTTTCCTCGAATAAGCCTAGATTCCGTCGAATATCCAATTTAGTATCGCCGGAACCCTAGTTCGGGCGAACAACCCTTCATCCAAATTAAACCAAAATCACACCAGAGGCACCCCTTGATGTCCTAAGCCCTATTTTGAAGCCCTTAAGTCCCAAATACCACTGGAAAACCCAAAAACATTAAAGAGAAGTCTGTCGGCGACCAAAACTTCAAGAAAGGGCCGTATAAGGCCTCCTGGATGCCGGAGTTAGTACTATCGAAAAAATAAGGAAAAGCTAAGTATTTTTCTTCCTTTCTTTCTTTTAATTTTTCTGTGTATGCATGTGTTTGTTTCTTTTTGTGTCTGATAAAAATGATTCAAAGCTTTCTGATTATTGTCTTGAATTTTTGTTCGTTGAAATAAAATCAATAAAATTTTGATACTGTTAGATTTGATATAGGATTTTTAATAAATAATCTATTTAGAAATTAGAGTTTTAATAGAATTAATGATTGGACATTTTGATTAGTTTTAGAATTGTTTTCGATTCTGATTATCGTTAGTTCTTAAATTGATTCTGAAAATTGTTTAGAAATAATTTTGTTTGAATTGTTAGTTTATTTTGATTCGATTGGTTATAGCTGTTAGTATTTGATTCTGAATTTAGCTAATATGTTAGGGGTAAAAAAGTTACAGGCAGAGTGGTATTTTAGTAAATCTAATTAGGATTCAGGGGCAATTTGGGGTACAACAATGGATCTAAATGTAATTAGCCTTAGGAGATAGGGGTAATCCGGGAAATATAAAATGGCAATTCAGTAAATACCAAATAAAGGTGGGGGTAGAAGGATAAAAACATTGGAATGGAACATTCTAGATAGGGGAATAGGGGTGTTTCTGCATTAAAAAATGGGTAACAATCGATTAATTAGAAAATAATAAGGGTACAATTGAAATAAAAGGGGGACTATTTGATAAATTCTGAAGTTTTGAATTTCTCTCTCTTTCCACTCTATAAATAGGCCTCATTTGGCCTCCTTCAATAAGTTTTGCAATCTAAAATCTTCCTGAAAGCATTCCTGCAATTCTAAGTCTTTACTTTCGAAGTTCTTCATTTCTAAAATTAAAAAATACCAAAAAAATAGTATAAATAGTTCAAAATCCCATTGTTTCATTAGTTCTCACATCAATCTGAAAGTTGTTTGGTTCTAATTGTCAAGTGTTGGTGAAATTACATTATATTAGTCAAGTGCCTGAATTTCTATTGGTCTATCCTTGCTGTGGTTGAGATCTGGTGTTAATTGAAGCTGTATCTATTGATTGCTGACTGTTATTACTGTTGTTGATCCCTATTTTGTTCAAGTCAACCTAGAATCTCATTGAATTTTCATTTCATTTCCAGGTATATAATTCTTGACTCCATTGATGTAGCTACGTTGCTGAGTTGAAATACAATAGAAGAAAAAACACGAGAAAACCTCTTCACATTTGAAATATGAAAGCATGTTTGTTATTAATTTGATCACATTAGTATAGACATAGTATTAAACGTCAAACCTGTATTTGATAGGTTTAGCCAAAGTTGTACTGGACTGTAATTAATGGACTGTTTCACTACCATATCAGAACTGATATTCATTTTTGTAATAACATTTCAGTTAAAATTTTAGAAGGTACTGAGTTAGTAAAATAACTATTAGATCTAAAATGACTTAGAACTGCTAGTATATAATGAGATCTGGAGACCTTTCACTGATCATAATTTACTTTGATAGTTAATACAATTTCAATCGTGAAAATAGCAAGTAAAGTAATAACTTCAGATGCTTCAGCAATAATAATTCTTTATAATTCAATGATAGCCAGTTTTGATTTTAAAAACTATTCCTCTTGTTAGAATTGTACTGTAGTAACGACCAGAACTCGTAAATCCAAGAGTTGATAATTAAACTTGAATCTAAAATAAAAA
>MU699201.1:149578-164539 GCA_026770625.1 Nicotiana glauca | reverse complement strand
CACAACAAGAGAATCTCCCACAGGAGTAGAAACATAAATGGGGGCACTCAAAGAATCCCGAGACACACCTAAATGCGAAGCAAAATAAGAGGACACATATGAATAAGTAGAGCCTGGATCGAATAGAACTGATGCCTCTCTATGACAAGCCAGAATAATACCTGTTATAACAGAATCGGAGGCAACAGCCTCCGTACGAGTAGGAATGCAATAATATCTGGCCCAAAACCCTCTTACGAGGGCGACCTCTATCTCCCCGGCCTCCGCCCCTAGCAGGCTGGGCAGGTGGGGCAGCAGTGGGAGCTGGAACCATATCCTGAAAACTCTGAGAAGCACGGTGTGGCTGAGTAGTCTGTGAAGATGCACCCCTACCAAGTCTGGGGCAGTCCCTAACCACGTGACGTGTATCGCCACACTCGAAGCAAGCTCTGGGAGGACGTGGTGGTCGTGACTGACTAAAGCTAGGTCCGCTAGACTGACCTCTGGAAGTACCCCGCGCAGGAGGCGCGCTAGAAATTGGAGGCGCATAATAAGGCTCCTGAGGTGCTGGTGGAGCTGGAGTACTACCTGCTGCTGGCAAGGCTGAATGAACAGGGCGACCAGAATAACCCCTACCATAACATCCGGCTGATGAAGTACGGGCACCAGAGTAGTGACCCGACTCCCAAGACCTCTTGGCCTCCCTCTCCCCTCGCTCCCTGGCGAGCATACCCTCAATCTGTCTAGCAATGCTCAATACCTGCTGGTAGGAAATATCCATCTCTAACTCTCGGTCCATGCTGGACTGGATGGGCGGAATAAGACCCTCGATAAACCTTCGCACTCTCTCCCGAACTGTGGCAACCAAAGCCGGTGCATGTCTGGCCAACCTGGTATAACGGATGGCATACTCTGAGATTGTTATAGCACAATGGCGCAAACGCTCAAACTCCATGCACCATGAATCCCTGAGGCTCTGGGGAACAAACTCCCTGATAAACATGTCTGAGAACTGGGTCCAAGTCAGTAAGGCAGACTTGACGGGACTATCTAACTTATAAGTACGCCACCAATCATAGGCGGCTCCCCGAAGCTGAAAGGTGGTGAAAGAAACCCCACTAGACTCCACTATGCCCAAAGTATGAAGAATGCGATGACACTCCTCCAAGAATCCCAAGGCGTCATCTGAAGCTAGTCCACTGAACACTGGGGGATCATATTTCTTAAACCTCTCTAGCCTGTTCTGCTCGTCTTCTGAGACAGCTGGCCTATCCCCAGGCTCTACTGGTGCTGCAGGCGGTACAAGAATAACCTCTGGAACCTACTCCATAGGCACTCTCTTCTTAGGAGTGCGGGATGCAGGAGTCTGGGCCCCTCCCCCGGCCTGAGATGTGGCTGTAGTGAGTGGAAGCAACCCCGCCTGAGCCAAAGTAGTGTACATGCTCATGAACTGAGCCAGGGTCTCCTGGAGGGCTGGAGTAGTAGTAGCTGTAGTAGGTGTACCAGGTGCCTGTGCTCCAACTGGATCTGCTGGTGGTACCTCAGCGGCAGCGCACGCGGGTGCTATGGCTGCACCTCGGGTGCGTCCTCGACCTCTACCCCGGCCCTGGCCTCTAACGGTGGAAGCAGGGGGCGCGGGTGCCTGGTCCTCTCGTGTAGCACGTGTCCTCACCATATATGAGAGAATAGAAGAAAAATGTTTAGATTTGGCGTCAAAACATCGCATGACAAGGAATTAAAAATGGATAAAGATTTTCCTAAACAGTTACATAGCCTCTCATAGATAAATATGGATATCTCTGTACCGATCAGCGAGACTCTAATAAACCTGCCTGTGTCCCGTGACTTGATCACACCCAACTATGCCTTAAAAAGGATAATGAGGTCGCTACAAATATAACCCAAGTATTACGCTCGGGGTCAAATCCTCAGAGAGTTAACCTATCAACTACTATCTTCAGACCCTATAGCTCTTCTGAATCAGCTTCCCAAATATTCAAAACTCAGTTGAGTGTTTCCTTAATACTACTTTTGTAGAAAGCTAAATAATTGTAAAATAAACTAAATATATTGTAAATAATAATAAGAAAAAGCTAAGGTAATGATTTCCCCTATTGATGGAATCCCTTCTGTTTATGCTCATACAAATTTACCAATACTTCTCTATCAATCATGAACGCTAATCTTACCGTAAATCTCTCCCGAGTAATCACAGTAATTTACTATTATACTCTCCGAGTTACACTAGCTTACTTTAATTAACACAGTTCACTTTAGATTACACCCAAGGTTTTGTTATCCCTAATCCCGCCTTTAAACCCGCAATTATAGATTCCTCTAATCATTTAGGAGTGGTGTTGTTCAACAATAACCTAAATATGCACTCTTTTCCAAGTTATGCACACTCAATAGGCACAGCTAATTGAGGATCCTATCAATTAACTACAACAAACACAAAGTTGAACAAATAGATATTAAACTAGCACTTTGTATTCACATAAACAAGAAGTTCATCACCCAATAGGTTCCATCAAAACCTTAGACAAGGAATTAGCTACTCATGGCTATGGGTAAATAAACTAAAATAGAATTGATCAAAAAAATCAAAAGAAAAGAAGAAAGTTGTTTGGAGATATCTCTCACAATAGTTTCCCTTGCTAAAGTAATCTCAAATTCAATACATGCCTCCTTTGGGCGAAGTCTAATGATTAAATAGGGTTTAGGTCTAAAAAATCCCATTTTTACACTTTGACCCCTGAAGTTTCGTCACCTGCCGCGGTTCTGTCGTGGTCGCGGTAGAACCGCGGCCAATCAACCTCTCTGATTCTCTGAGATTCTGCATCAGCCTTCCACCTTAGTTTTTCCGAGATCGCGGTAGAACCGCGGCCAAACAATGCCTCTGAATCCTGAGGGCTGGTATGACGTGACTTCAATGGGAATTTGCATATTTGGCCTCTTTTTCCAGTATTGACTCCAAAATTGCTCCTTAGCCTTGCTTAGTTATTTATTACCTATAAATCATGAAAAATACTACTAAGAGCATTTTGTTATCATATTTATCATCAAAATAACATAAGAAAGTGATTATTTAAATCGTGATTATAGTCAAATTCACCTATTATCAACACCCCACACTTAAACCTTTGCTCGTCCTCGAGCAAACTAAATCACATTTCTAGGCCTAACTTTTCACTGTACTGCCCCAATATTTGTCGCACTCGCTGTTATCAATGTAGATTATCATGCTATGACACACTTTTGCTCACTCTAATTGCTCTAACAGACTTGAAGACTCACTTTTTCTTCCTGAGTCACATGCCCTCACATAAACAAAATCTGAGAGAGGTCCCACACACATAAAATTCAACAACAAGGAACCATATATTGAAAGAATTCACTCACTCTCTGTAAAGAGCATTCACATGCCACACAGACACACCATAAGCTTGCCCCTAGTGTAATAATCCACTAATCGAGCCATTAAGTCAAAGATCAAGAGGTCTTTATAGGTTGTAATGTAGGCTAAGGGACGGGTAGGATATATTTGGATATAGTGACTAACCTCCCTAAGTACTTTTAATACACACTTCCTTTTATTTCACCTTTATGCTTAACCCAATCATTATTCTACATTTTTATTCACTTGTGACCCCCACTTTTCTTTAGGTGCAACTGGCTATTTTTTTATGGGATTTATTGTACAATGCCAGTTCACCAATCAAACCTTCATTCTTGATTCCCTTGTTTCACTAACTCCCTACTACCCACATTGAGACATTTGCACATTCTTTAGTGATTCAAGTGCTTCTAGGAGGTAAAGGTTCAAACATTTAGCTTATTCAAACACAACTATTTAGATCGTTATAGGATTATCAAAGAACAGGCTTCAGGCTCAAAGGGGTTCACTATGGTATTATGTACAGGTGGATTCACAGTTTATAGGGTTACACAAAGAAATGCCTCTATCTAAAACTAAACGACTTCTATTTCGCTTTGCAAACAAACAGGCAAGTTCTAGGTGTCTTATGCAAGCACATAACGCAAGTAACAACTCATACACACTTAGCATGTAACTCATTCCGAATCAACATAATCATACGAGTGTTCAAGCAAGACAAGATGTGCAAAATTAAGGCATATATTATGAGTCTACAAACAAGTATAGACGCCACACTCTCAAGTTCTTTTTAATTTGCACGTGTGCATATCTGGGGTTACATTCTGACCTTCACCCCTCTAGTCCTAAAACTATAAAAGGAAAATCTACCTAACCCGATTCAAGAAACACCCTTGGAAAAGAACCGTGGTAAAAAAAACCAAGGGGGAGGTATTACACTACCTAAACGAAGAAAGTAAAAAATTCTACTTGGACTACTTCCCTCAAGAGTACTGTCCAAGTAGTCCGTCATCAGGAAGAGTCCCCTAACTTTGTTTTTTGGATTTTATATATTTTTTTTATATATTTTTAATTAGTTCCGACTTTGACCCTCAAGAGACCCGTCGACAAGTGTCCGTCGTTGGGCCAAGTCAGCTAAATCTAATATAGACCTAAACAAATATATACAACACTCACTTCTACACAACATTACAACTATATATATTACAACATACAAACAGAGTAAGTCGCCCACCCTACACTTAAAATTATGGCATGTCCCTATGTCATATAAGCAAAGTAAAGAGCATAAGGGTTAGAAGACTTCCCTAAGACTCTGTCAGAGTCGGAGACATTGCTGAGGTCGACATGGAATGCTCTCCCGAATGCATAAAACCAATCCATGAACCGGCTTTCAGTCCTAGACTGCCTCTAGGACATAGCATCCATCCTCGTGTGCAATCCATCCACCGAGGAGCGGAGATCCGCTACCTCTTCTTCCATCGATCGTAGTATAGGCCTGGTGGACTGTGATTTGGATATGCCAGTCCCTGAATGAGTGTATCTCGATGGTCCGGCACTGTCAAGTGACCTCCTAGATGGAGCAAGCGGGACCGGGTCACCATCATCGTCATCAATGTTAATTGTTTTTCTGACACCCCGGCCCACCCTGATTCCAGAGGCTTTGAATGGAGCTTTTGGTGGCAAATCTCCATCGGCTGGGTATGTGGGTGTATTCTTCATTAGGCACAATGTGGTTACCAATGAAGGGAAATAGAATCCCTTTGTCTGTAGTGGCCCCTGTAGTATCATCTCATCTCCAATTACCCGGGCCGATTCAAACTCCTTCTTAGTGAAAAAACACTATGTTAGTATTGCCCGGTTGAAATTCACATCCGTTGTATTGCTGGATGGCAGGAATCTACTGCAGATAACAGTCAGCCAGCATTTGGCCAAGTGAGTGAAGGAGTTGGAGTTGAGGGTGATTTGGTCCCTTATCCAAATTGGTCATCCATTTGTGCATAGTGCAGCTATCATAACCTCCCATGTGACATTTGGCCTATCATGATAATAGTCTATGTCACTAGTGAATGAAGGTAGCCTCAACACTTGTCGAATTGTCTGAACTTTGGCACTGACTATTTTGCCACGAACAGTCACCTCCCTATTCAAGTGGAATGAGCAGTTGGCGTAAAATTCTCGAACTAATGTCTTGTTAATAGGGGCGGGGTCATGGAATAGGAATTCCATCTCCCGCCTCCTAATCTCCTCATACATATCCATCCTTTCAGCACAGAGGGCTACCCGGTCTATCGGAATCTCATGAAGAAAACTCTTTGTAGCTTTGGCATGGAAATCATCCTCAGCCAATTCTGATGCGAACCGGGACTCATCATAAGTATGGCGCCTAGAAGGCCTGCTGACTGCCTTGATCTTTTGGGAGCCATATGACCTACAAAGAATCAAGCAAACTATCAAAATATGCCCTTAACAATAGCCAATCAGATGGTTACTCAGACTTCACCACCCGATCACACAAAATACACTCCCTCAATTCATTCATAACACTTCCACAATAGCCCCACAATTTTTTTTTCTACTGCTTCCGGCATAATACACCCCACACTTACACCTTTCAATGTCAAACATAAGTTACAAAACCACCATATACTATTATAACAATATCACCCCTCTACTACAACAACACCACCAATCAATTACATAACATTATCCCTCAATTACAATACCCCAAACCTAATTTAGGTGTAAACCACCCCAAGTACATACAACACAATACCAAATTTTTGGCCAACACATGGCCCAACACCCTACTTCACCACAAACATATATATTAGGCCTCCAAGCCACCAAAACAACTTCACAATTAAATAACAATGGAGACCCAATCAATTTGGCACGAAACACTTCATAAACATCAACTACAACAATGAAAACTATAAAAGAAAGCAAAAAAATTCTATTATAAAAGAAAGCAAAAAATTAACTAAACTATACTACTTAAAAGAGAAAAAAAATTAGAGAGAGAAGTGAGAAGTCTTATTTGTGAAGGAGATGAATAAATGAAGGTGCTTTAATGGAGTTTTTGGTTGGTGAAGAAGAAGGGAAGAAGATGAAGAGANCTCGCCGCGGTTCTGCCGCGGTCGCGGTAGAACCGCGAGCGATGAGATTCAGAGAGGGTCCACCACCGCGGTTTGACCGCGGTCGCGGTACAAACGTGGTGGATGATCTTCAGATAGGGGCTTTGACCACGGTTTCACCGCGCTCGCCGTGGAACTGTGGTCGGCGCCTTTCTCTGATTCTAACGCCCAGTTTTTTTTTAAAAACTAAACTAGAAAGGTTATTTTACAACAATTTCATGGGTTGCCTCCCACGTAGCGCCTGATTTAACGTCGCGGCACAACTCATATGAGCGCATTTAAGGTTTTCTCGACTTCTGTGGATCATTCAAATGTATACCGGACATCTCCTTAGGCTCATCCATACCCATATACAATTTCAATCGCTGACCATTGACTCTAAATGTGCGAGAGTCATCTTCAGCAGCAACTTCCACAGCTCCGGATGGAAATATTTCAACCACGCGAAATGGTCCGGACCACCTTGACTTTAGCTTACTCGGGAACAACCGCAATCTTGAGTTATAAAGCAATACTTTGTCCCCGGATTTGAAACTTTGCTCAATGATGTTTTGATCGTGTAACCGCTTCATTCTCTCCTTATACAGCCTTGTGCTTTCAAAAGCCAAATACCGGAACTCTTCTAGCTCATGTAATTGATTGACCCTTGTCACGCCCGCAGCTTCTAAGTCTAAATTCAGTTGTTTCAGTGCCCACCACGCTTTATGTTCGAGTTCAACCGGTAAATGACAGGCATTCCCAAACACCAACTTATATGGTGACATGCCAATTGGTGTCTTGAAAGCTGTCCTGTAAGCCCATAGTTCATCATCAAGCTTCCTTGACCAGTCAGTTCTTGTAGTGTTCACTGTTTTCATTAATACGCTTTTGATTTCTCTGTTGGACACCTCAACATGTCCACTCATCTGCGGGTGGTTTGGAGTAGCCACCTTATGACGCACATCATATTTAGCCAGTAACTTCTCAAAGGCCCTGTTGCAAAAATGAGTGCCCCCGTCGCTTATAATTGCACGCGGTGTCCCAAAGCGGGTAAATATGTTCTTCTTGAGAAACCCAACCAACACCTTAGCATCATTGGAGGGTAACACTGCTACGTCCACCCATTTGGACACATAGTCTACAATAACAAGAATGTACTTATTACCGTAGGAGCTGACGAAGGGACCCATGAAGTCTATCCCCCAGACATCAAGCACTTCTACCTCCTGGATTGGGTTTATAGGCATCTCGTGATGCCGGGAAATGTTCCCGGTGCGTTGAAATTCATTACAACCCTTGACCCATAAGTGAACATCTTTAAGCACCGTTGGACAGAAAAATCCAACCTCTAGCACCTTAGCAGAAGATTGCTCGATCTCGGGGACGCATCTCCAGATCATGTTATCAAAACAAATTCTAAACAAGTAAGGCTCATCCCAGTAATACAGTTGGCTTTCACGAAAGAATCTTTTTCTCTAGACCAATGACAGGTCGTGAGGAACAATACCACTGGCCAGGTAATTAGCATAATCTGCATACCATAGCGCTTCTTGATGAGTGGTAACGAGCAGCTGATCATCTAGAAAAGTTTCCAGAATTTCTTCCACTTCTACAACATTTTCAGCTCCTTCAAGTCGTGATAAGTGATCAGCGACTTGATTTTCAGTGCCCTTGTGGTCACGAATTTCTAGATCGAACTCTTGCAGTAGCAACACCCGATGAATCAGGCGTGGCTTAGAGTCCTTCTTTTCTATTAAATATCTAAGAGCTACATGGTCAGTGTATACCATTACCTTGGATCCTATTAGATAGGACTGGAATTTGTCAAAAGCAAATACTACAGCTAGCATCTCCTTCTTCATCACTGTGTAGTTTAACTGGGCTCCGCTCAGTGTTCTACTAGCATAGTAGATTGGGTGCATTAATTTGTCCTTCCGCTGGCCCAGCACTGCCCCCACTCCATAGTCACTAGCATCACACATTAACTCGAACGGTTGCTCCCAGTTGGGGGCAATGATGATGGGTGTTGTGACCAACTTTTTCGTCAACTCCTCAAAAGCTACCCTGCAATCATCAGAAAATAAAAAAAGGGTGATCTTTCTCTAATAACTTACAGAGAGGGTTGGCAATTTTGGAGAAGTCCTTAATGAACCTCCGGTAGAAACCGGCATGTCCAAGGAAGCTTCTTATAGCTTTGACTGACTTTGGTAGAGGAAGCTTTGCTATGATATCAACCTTTGCTCTATCAACCTCTATTCCTTTGCTTGACACCTGGTGCCCCAAGACTATTCCTTCTTGTACCATGAAATGGCACTTCTCCCAATTCAGAACCAAGTTCGTCTCGATGCACCGTTTCAACACACGCGTCAGATTTACTAGGCATTCCTCAAATGAATTCCCCACCACTGAGAAGTCATCCATGAACACCTCCATTATATCTTCTACCATGTCAGTGAATATGGCCATCATGCACCTTTGGAATGTGGCGGGTGCATTGCATAGGCCAAATGGCATCCTCCTGAAGGCATAAATGCCATATGGGCATGTGAAGGAGGTCTTTTCTCTATCTTCAGGGGCAATGGAGATCTGATTGTACCCTGAGTACCCATCTAAGAAGCAAAAGTGTGACCTCCCTGCCAATCTATCCAGCATCTGATCAATGAAGGGAAGTGGGAAGTGGTCTTTCCGGGTGGCTAGATTCAACTTCCTGTAATCCATACAAATCCTCCAGCCTGTGACGGTTCTTGTTGAGATAAGTTCATTGTTGTAATTCTTCACCACCGTCATGCCACCCTTTTTTGGTATACATTGAACTGGGCTAACCCAGCTATTATCAGAAATTGGGAAAATGATTCCCGCATCTAACCATTTTATCACTTCCTTCTTCACCACTTCCTTCATATTTGGGTTCAGCCTCCTCTGATGTTCCCTGGAGGGTTTGTGCCCCTCTTCCAGCAGAATCTTATGCATGCAATAGGAGGGGCTGATCCCCTTGATATTAGCCATGGTCCACACAATGGCTGTTTTACACTCTTTTAGTACCTGTATAAGCTGTTGAACCTACACATCTAACAAACCAGATGAGATAATAACAGGTAATATGGAGTTGGGACCCATAAATTCATACCTGAGGTGGGATGGTAATGGCTTTAGTTACAGCTTAGGTGGTTCTTCAATGGATGGTTTTGCTGGAGGGGTCTCTCTCTTTTCTAAATGTAAGGGTTCAAACTCAAGATTTCTATCCCATGACCCTCTACCTTCCAGTGCTAACACCCATTCCGCCAAAATTTTCCCTTTCACTTCATCTAAGTTCATTAAACATGCTGTTAGGGGGTCCTCAACCGTCAACACTTCATCATATGAATCTACAATTACATCTACTGGATCAATAAGAGAGCAATTTGCGAACTCACTCGGTCACCTCATAGATTTCTGCACATTGAATATAATTTCCTCATCATTGAGCCGCATATTAAGCTCCCCAGTTTCACAATCAATCAACGCTCTCCCAGTGGCCAAAAATGGTCTTCCTAAGATTATAGGAATTTCTTCATCCACCTTGCAGTCCAAGATTACAAAATCTGCGGGGAACACAAATTTCCCCACCTGAATAAGTACATCATCTAAAATCCCAAATGGATGTTTCACAGTCTTGTTGGCCAGTTGCAGTAGCATAGAGGCGGGTATAGCTCTCCCAATGCCCAGCCTCTTATAAATAACCAAGGGCATAAGATTGATGCTGGCCCCCAAATCACACAGTGCCTTAGTAAAGGCGAAGTTTCCTATAGTGCATGGAATTGTAAAGCTACCTGGATCAGATAACTTTTCAGCAACAGGTCTGGACACCACTGCACTACAAGTCTGAGTAAGGGTCACCGTGGCCAAGTCTTGGAAGTCAAACTTCCGAGACATCAAATCCTTCATCATTTTAGCATACCCAGGCATCTCCTTTAAAGCTTCAATCAATGGAATGTTCACCTGAATTTGCTTGAGCATTTCAAAGAACTTTTTGTACTGCTCCTCCTTTTGGTGCTTAGCTAACCTCTGTGGGAATGGTGCAGGAGGTCTTTACTTCCGAATTACTTGAGATTTCTCTTTCTCAGCTATTATTTCAATTACTGGCTCTTCAACCGACTCAGCTACCTTCTCGATCTCCTGCTGCACATCCTTCTCTTCAAGTGCGGGCTGGACTGTCACTTCTGTCAATCCTGTAGACTCATCCAATTCAATAGGTACTAGAATGAGTGTCTCAGCATGTATGTTACCTCGTGCTCTTTCTTGTTCAACATCTAGATCCCTACCATTTCGGAGACTCACTGCCATCAGCTGCTTTGGGCCCTGATCTTTTGGATTGATTTGAGTATCTGCAGGTAATGTCCCTTGAGGACGATTGTTTAATGACATTGAAATCTGGCCCACTTGTACCCAATATTTTTAATGGCTGCATCGTGTGCATCCACTCTTTCATACATCTTGGCATTGGACCCAATAACCTGTTGCATCATTGCTTCCAGTCTTGCAAACCCATCTTCTTGTCTTCCACCATGCTGTTGCTGAGGTGGATGGTACCCTTGCTGTTGATTGTCGTAAACATGTGGTCTAGGATACGGTGCCATGTTGTTGGGAGGTCCAATACATCCAATGTTTCCGGCGTTGTACTGTGGCTGAGGTGGTCTGTACTGTTGCTGAGTTTGCTGACCCCAATTCTGATTTGCTTGTCTCTTACCCCCATAGTTAGCCACGTAGTTCATATCTTCATGTTGCTGATGATGATCATGCTCAGCATTCTACGAATTACCAATTGGTTGGCTAATGCAAGATGTTCATAAGCCCCCATTGGTAGTATCTACTATATGTACCTGCTGCTTAACTCCTGATTCTTCTACATTTTTGGTGAGGATGCTAATCTGTGTCAAGAGAGTCGCCATATTTTCAGCCATAGTGTTCGAAGGATCAAGAGGCACTGAGTGCACCACTGGAGCGAGAGGGGCATTCCTAGTTGTCCATCCTGAATTCTGTGCCATTTTGTCCAGCAAATTCTGACCTTCTCTCCAAGTCTTGCTCAAAAATGCCTCACCTGCTGAGGCATCCACAATATTCTTCATGCTATCAGACAGCCCCATGTAAAACCTTTATCCCAACATCTATTCTAGAACATCGTGGTGAGGACACATAACCAACATTCCCTTAAACCTGCCCCATGTCTCATGTAGAGTCTCCATTGGTTTCTGCTTGAAGCTCACGATCTCATCAATTTGTTGAGCAGTTTTGTTGGGCGGGTGGAACTTGTTGTGAAATTGTTTGACTAACTGATCCCAAGTTTCTATAGAGTTGATAGGGAGTGAATTAAGCCAGACCTGTGTAGCTCCTGTCACCGAGAATGGAAACAATAATAGCCTGATTACTTCCGGAGTCACGTTGGGTTGCCTTTGTCTTTTGCATATAGATAGGAAGTTCTTCAAGTGCTGCTGAGGATCTTCTATTTGTGTCCCAGAAAAGAGTCCCTTGTTTTGTAACAAGTGTAGCATATTGTTTGTAATCTGGAACGATTCAGCTTGTATTGCGGGCACAACAATGGCAGCAACCAAATTGTCAGCAGTTGGTTGTGCCCAGTCATATAGTGCACCCTCAGGCACAGGAGGTGCCTCTCCCTAGCATTTAAACCCACTTGCTGATTCCTACCATTTCCGTTGGGATCGTTTATGTCTCCCATGTTAATTTCGATTTTGAGTGTTTGTTGGGATTGTTGAATTCTTTTGTTGGCACGGTTCAATGCCCGGAATGTTTTCTCTGGGTCTGAAAGTCCTTCAAGTAGTTCTCCAGTCCTCGTAGATTTTCTAGGCATGCACCTGAGCAACCAAGTCAACAACCGTCAAATTTTTCAATCTAAAGTTGGATAGAGAGAAAACTGACTACAATAAGAATCTTTGTATTTCTGTCAATGGCAATTGATAATTCTGTTAATTCCCCAGCAACGGCGCCAAAATTTGATGACGCCCAACTATGCCTTTTCAAAAGGACAATGCGGTCGCTACAAATATAACCAACGTATTACGCTCGGGGTCGAATCCTCAGAGAGATAACCTATCAACTACTATCTTCAGACTCACTAATTCTTCAGAATCAGCTTCCCAAATATTCAAAACTCAGTTGTGTGTTTCCTTAATACTACTTTTGTAGAAAGCTAAATAACTGTAAAATAAACTAAATATGTTGTAAACAATAATGAGAAAAAGCTAAGGTAATGATTTCCCCTGTTGATGGAATCCCTTCTGTTTATGCTCGTACAAATTTACCAATACTTCTCACTCAATCATGAACGTTAATCTTACCGTAAATCTCTCCCGAATAATCATAGTAATTTACTATTGTACTCTCCCGAGTTACACTAGCTTACTTTAAGTAACGCAGTTCACTTTAGATTACACCCAAGGCTTCGTTATCCCTAATCCCGCCTTTAAACCCAAAATTATAGATTCCTCTAATAATTTAGGAGTGGTGTTGTTCAACAATAACCTAAATATGCACTCTTTTCCAAGTTATGCACACTAAATAGGCACAGCTAATTGAGGATCCTGTCAATTAACTACAACAAACACGAAGTTGAACAAATAGAGATTAAACTAGCACTTTGTATTCACATAAACAAGAAGTTCATCACCCAATAGGTTCCATCAAAACCTTAGACAAGGAATTTAGCTAATCATGGCTATGGGTAAATAAACTAAAATAGAATTCATCAAAAAAATCAAAAGAAAAGAAGAAAGATGTTTGGAGAGATCTCTCACAATAGTTTCCCTTGCTAAAGTACTCTTAAATTCAATACATGCCTCCTTTGGGCGAAGTCTAATTATTAAATATGGTTTAGGTCTAAAAAATCTCGTTTTTACACTTTGACCCCTGAAGTTTCATCGCCTACCGCGGTTTTGCCGCGGTCGCGGTAGAACCGCGACCAATCAACCTCTCTGATTCTCTGAGATTCTGCATCAGCCTTCCACCGCGGTCGCGGTATAACCGCGGCCAAACAGTGCCTCTGAATCCTGAGGGCTGGTATGATGTGACTTCAATGGGAATTTGCATATTCGGCCTCTTTTCTCAAATATTGACTCCAAAATTGCTCCTTAGCCTTCCTTAGCCATTTATTACCTATAAATCATGAAAAACACTAATAAAATCATTTTGTTATCATATTTATCATCAAAACAACATAAGAAAGTGACTATTTAAAGCGTGATTATAGTCAAATTCACCTATTATCATGACTCCTATGAACCTAGAGCTCTGATACCAACTTGTCACGACCCTAGTTCACCAATTGTGAACACGTCATGGCGGCACCTAGTCTTCATGACCAGGTAAGCCTAACACATTGCGGAAGTAATGACATTTGCAAAATTTATATTCAAAAGCTAAATAACCTGAGTAATGTATACAGTTACCGCCTAGCACATACACTTTAATACTTTAAATTCTGAAACCATCCCAAAGACCCAGAAACCCACGGGCAACACATGCTAAGGATAATACATAACACTGCTCTAATCATCTAGAAAGTCTATAACAAGGAAGAACAGAATAGCATCTAGCTAACTAAAGGGGTAGAGTGAGAGGGAGACTTTTCGGTCTGCGGACGCGGCAGATATACCTCAAGTCTCCGAAATGCTCTCTGCAACTACTGATAATGCGCCTGCGTAGAGGTACCTGGATCTGCACATGAAAAACATGCGCAGAAGAGGCGTGAGTACACCACAATGGTACTCAGTAAGTGCAAAGCCTAACATCGGTTGGGTAGTGACGAGGAAAGGTCAGGGCCCTACTGAGACAAAAATAATAAAATAGCAAGATATTAATAGTTTCAAAGTCTGATGAAAACTAATGAACACAGTGGTGTGACAAGACAGATCAATGAAATATAGTACTGCAAGACAAAACAGCGACATAGAGTAAATACAGCAAAATTTTAAGAATACCGAAGAGGGTCTTCCAGGATACCGTCCTGTAGCCCCTTTCTCAACTGTCCAATGGAACTCCCGGGATACCGTCCCGTAGTCCAAATCTCATATCAATATCAAAGGATCTCCCGGGATACCGTCCCGTAGTCCAAATCTCATATCAATATCAAAGGATCTCCCGGGATATCGTCCCGTAATCCAATCATCAGTGTGCAGGGGGATCTCCCGGGATACCGTACCGTAGTCCCAAAGTAAAAAAATGTAGGGGGATCTCCCGGGATACCGTCCCGTAGTCCCAATGTAAAATGCAGGGGGGGATCTCCCGGGAATCAAACCCGTAGTCCCAAAGTAAACAAACAAGGGGGAGCTCCCGAAATCCCGCATCCGTAGTCCCAATGTAAATGCGCAACCAACATCAGAGAAATATTCAGAATTTGAAGTGCAACAATACAAGGCAACAAATAATACTGGCCTAACATGCTCCACGTAACCACAGTTAAGACAATTTAAACACATA
>MU699201.1:115813-144200 GCA_026770625.1 Nicotiana glauca | reverse complement strand
AAATACTCTATTTAATATATATATATATATATATATATATATATATATATATATATATATATATATATATATTAAATAGAGTATTTATTTTATAAACATGATTTTTATCCAGATAGAGGAAACAAGTGAACACGTAATTCTTTCACAGGGAAATTTCTAGAATTTCTTTTAAACATAATCCAAATATTTTTAAGCCACAAAAGGGCAATAATAACTTAATTAAGTTCAGGCAGCAGCACAAGCATGCGCAAATCACACCGAGGAGATGACCCGATCAACCAGAAATAAATGTACACTTATCGAGGGTCGACGATGCGCCTATAGATGCATCTATTAATCAGCCGAGGCGTTCGACCCGTTCTAAAATAAACACACACAGATAGACAGTCAGTCAATAAGTCAACATGGAGCAATTATCCAAGAAAGGCCAATTCTCTTTAAATAATTTGAGAAAATGAAGCTTAAGTCCTTTTAGAAATCCATTTATAAATTTAATGTGATTTAAGCATTTCAAACCATCAATGGGTTCACAATTAATCCAAATATAGCATGCTTTTGGGTCCTAGACTACCCGGACAATAGCATAATAGTAGCTACGCACGGACTCTCGTCATCTCGTGCATACGTAGCCTCCACAAATAGGAGCACATAACAGTTTTAACTCACCTATGGGGTAAATTTCCCTCACAAGATTAGAAAGGAGACTCACCTCGCTCTGAAGACTCAAAACCGGAATTCTACATTCTTCCGAAGGCTTGAACTGATGCATAATGCACCAAAACTAGCCAATTAATGGCAAACTAATGAGAACATGCTCAAATACTAGTTAACAATTCAAATTATACGAATTCCCAACTCCTCTTAGTGAAATGACCAAAATGCCCTCAGGTCCACGTGCTAGGATTCTGAAATTTCTCGAAGACAATGGTTACCCATGACCTTAGGAACTCAAATACATAATTTTCTCTAAATTCCATACCAAAAATTGTGGCTAAATTCCAAGAATATAATTTTCTAAGTTTTCCTCCAAAACCTCAATTTTACACTGATTTTCATGCTTAAATCCATACATAATTGATGTATTTAACTCAAAAATGATGGGGATAACTTACCTTAACATTGACGACAAAATCTTCTCTTGAAGTTCCCCAAAAATTGCCCAAGCCATCAAGAAATGGGAGAAACGAACTCAATCCCAAGATTTAAATCAACCTCACTGCTCCAGGTACTTCCGCTTCTACGGAAAAATACTGCATCAACGGTTTCGTTTTTGCGGACAATCCGCCGCTTCTGTGGCTTCCCCTAGCCTAGCCCCTTTTCCCTTTTGCGTCTCCTAACCGCTTCTACGATCATTTCTCCGCAGATGCGGTCCCGCTTCTGCGGAACCTTGACCGCATCTGCGGTCCTCAAACCTCTGACCAAAAACCGCTTCTGCAGCTCCCCGTCTGCTTTTGCGGTCAACCAACCGCAGAAGCGAAAATACCAGCAACCAGATGGCTTCAGCTCTCTTCCAAATTCCAATTTCGATCCGTTAACCACCCGAAATCCACCCGAGGCCTCCGGGACCTCAACCAAACCTACCAACCAATCCCAAAATACATTACAGACTTGCTCGAGGCCTCAAATCACATTAAACAACTCTAAAATCACGAATGAACCTCCAATCCAAGCTTTATGAACTTTAGAACTTCTAACTTGTACTTTCGATGCTTAAACCTATCAAATTACGTCTGATTGACCTCAAATTTTACACACAAATCATATTCAACACAGCGGACCTACTCCAACTTTCGGAATTGGATTCCGACCCAGATATCAAAAAGTCCACTTCTGGTCAAACTTCTCAAAAACCTTCAATTTTCTATCTTTAGCAAAATGGCTTCAAAATGACCTACGGGCCTCCGAATTCACTTCCGATCGCGCTCCCAACTCCAAAATCACCATATGGAGCTATTCACAGTCTCGGAATCCCAAATGGACATTGATAACACTGAAATGCACTTCAAACCAAACTTATGAAATTTCTTCCAAAATGCTAACTTCCACAATAGGCGCCAAAACATTCTCAGGTTATTCAAAAACGGGATCCGGGCAAATGCCTATGTCCGAAATCATCATACGAACCTACTGGAACCTTCAGATCTCCATTCCGAGGTCGTTTACTCAAAATTCCAATCTTAGCCATTTCCCCCAACTTAAGGCTTCTGAAATGAGAATTTTCATTTAAATTTAACTCCGAACTTCCTGAATTTTAATTTCGGCCAAACACATAAGTCATAATACCCAAAATTAAGTTATTCATGGCCTCTGACTGCTGAACGGAGCGCTAGTACTCAAAACGACCGGTCGGGTCGTTACATTCTCTCCCACTTAAACATACGTTCATCCTCGAACATGCTGAGAACTATACGGAAGTAGTTGAAATCACTATTTAGCACCTCATGCACCTTCCCGTGCTAACACAACTTAGCTGAGCACATTAGCTCGATAAATTCTGAAGATATTCCCTTTTCATTCAAGCAAATAAGCCTTAGTGCCCGATTCCAACATCCGAAATCTTATGCCAGGCCCGGTTTCCAACATACGACCACCATATCAACAACCACACGTTGTACTCAAATACGACTGCATAACTTTGATGGATTTTTACTTTGCAACACTTAGTCCACAGGATCACCATAATATTCTCTAATTAACTTAGGCAAAAATTCAACGAATCAGATGCTCCTATTGCACCTCATGACACGCAAGTCTCACTTTAACTCCTACAATACCGCCACGGCAGATGTGATGTGCCGAAATTCATAACCAACTGCCAAGTCAACAAATCATTAGATATTTACCCCTGTCAAAACCATTACCTCATACAGGACCAAATAATGGCCTTATCTCCATAATACACTTCATATAACCAAATTGCACTGGTCCTAAATCCAATAATCTCGTCTCACCCAGTACGAACTGCTCAGGCAATAAGCCACTCCGAATGCGATCAAAAGTCTCATATGACGCCACAATGTGCTAATAGGCCACCAATCTGAAGACAACACACACAGGAAATCGAACTCTGGAAGGAATTACCTAACCCCCCGCACTAATACGGACTTTCCTTAGAAGATAGGGAACGAAACACATAAAAATAGCATATAGAAAACCAGACTCAACATCACATTATTGCGACGCGCAACCCGATCGAAATAACATACCCATGGTGGCGTGCCACTTGATCAACACATAGATCTCACATAAGGATATTGCACTTCGAGCTAAATCTGCTCATTACAATAAAAAATATCGAATTTCGGTCATAAGCACGCTATGTGCATAATACCATCTCTGAGAAAACACATAGCGCTATATGCTTCTAAACTCAAGCACAACTGAGGTGCGATATAATACCTAAATGTCAAGAGCCATTCTGCTTATGTAACATCATCGCCACACTGAACCTTAACACATAAGAATTTATCAAGTCATCTCACAACTCATACGGCGCAATACATCATTACTTGGAATAGCTGATGACAAAATAACACCCTGACTATTCCTCCATAGGGAACGCTCGCCGAAACGAACACTACTGGCCTGATATAAAGCCCTGTTCACATGTAAATCAACCCACTGATCTCAATCCGCTTTCTGATTGCACCAATTTGGCTAATGACCTTTCAAAGGTCCAGAGTAACTCAATTTTCCTCATAACACATAAGAACAACCATCATAACCGGAACAACCTTCTTAGTCCATAACTCAATAAACAAAGTTCCCTCCAGGCCTAAAGTCTCAAATTAATGATATTACCACAATCCTCATACTTGGTCTAAATCTTTAGTCAATCGAGTGACTACTTGTCACGCTTATACAAGCTTCTCGTGGTGCACGCTCCCAAAAATCTTCCAAAATAAATAACGGGTCTGCTCATCCAAACCATCGGCCGCACTAACGCTGAAAAGCGATCAGAATCCTTAACCATAATACAAGTCCCCTTTATAAAACACCGATCTCAGGTGGCGCTGAAGACAATCCCAACTTACTCTAAACACCGAAACTCCTTTCCGGCCCATCCGAGCTTGCAACATCTTTGTGCACACCGAACTGCAACTTTGATTCTCGTTCCAAACATCCATTCCTCTCACCGCACCCAACGTGCCAATATATGATAGAACACGATTTTCATCATAACTCCGAAATCATTAATATTTTAACACTTCATCATATACGAACTTTTCGCTTAACTCACTTCAGGAGAATTATAGCAACACACAAGTGAATTTCCATAACCGAAGGATATGAAAATCTCTAAGTAGTGGTCCAAGCCACCATAGCCCTTCCGGAAACTGCTTCCACTTAACAAGCCATAACAGAAGAATGCTTCCGAATAACATCAATTACAGCGGCCGACAAACCTCACTCGTACCGCCACAAATCATATGCATAACTCGATCACGCTGAATGAACTGGTCACAGACCCCAACATGCTCCAATTTCTCCTTGATTGCCTTGGAAGTAATACTAACTCTCTTCAACACATAACATACTCCCTCTACACTCACCCTGAGTGTCCTTGAGTCACGAGACCATAGTGTCTCATATCCCACAAACCATTTCATATTTCTCAAATGCTACACCACAAGTCAAATATCATACAACATTCTGGGCACCTTCTCATGAGTTGTTACAAATCTTGATCCTTAAATGTACTCATAGGCTTGAAATCATTGGGCACCACACTTTGTCCCTTAGGACCCACTAGGACCGTTTCTGAGAGCCACCAGCTCTGACTTGGTCCCGAATATATTCAACTCCCTGAATCTTCTAGCACATTAATACCCTCTCAATGAAGCACCTGGCAGAACCACTCCCCTTTAAACCCGCTTCTATACAAGGCATAAATTCGGAATTCCTTTACCAAGTTCGAACATGAGACCATAAGGCTAACCAAACACATCCATAATAATTCCTCCACTCAATTTACTACTTATGGTATTTTTCCGTAGATGGGATAATCCCTCAGTATGCTAATAACTAGAAAACTCGCAAGTAGTTAACCATGTGTCACGACCCAAATCCCGGTCGTGATGTCGCCCAACACAATTGCTAGGCAAGCCCGACCAATTAACACTCACAACCCAATCCATATCCCATTACCAGTTTATAGCATTTAATTTAACAGTTTAACAAGTCTATTAACCAAATAATTTAGGTAGAGACAGCATGAAACACTGACATAACCAACATCTCCGAAAGACCTGGGGTTATGAGTCTAGAGCCTCTAAGATAACAAAATAATACATCCTCAGTAATATTGATGTTCTAAAAATGCAGAAATAATAAAGGGATAGGGGAGGAATCGGGTTCTGCGAATGTCAGGCAGCTACCTCGACAACTCCTGAGAATCTCTAAAGCAGCAAATAACTCAACTATGCTCCCGGGACACCTGAATCTGCACACGTAGTGCAAGGAGTAAAATGAGTACTTCCAACTCAGTGGTAATAAGATTAAATAATAACTGAGTGCTAAGAAATCACGTAAGAACACTCCATCATGCTATATGGGAAAGTACAACCTTTTGAGAAAAATAGTAAAACCGTGAAAATCCTTTAGAAACATCTAGCTCAGTTTAAAATCTCTTTTGAAAATATTCTTTTTCCAACAGTAGGCTTACGAATGCGATATCAGGTAGTGCAAGCCCGCACATAGGTCAGCCCCTCGGGCACAACACTCTATCAACAAATAACACTAGGGTATCTGGTACATAGTGTAAGAAATAGCATGGATGCCAATTATATGAGAGTGCTAAATGTCATGCCACGTAGTACAAACAGTAATCAATGCGTGAATGCAATACAATGCACATGACCGTTGCGGCGTACAACCCGATCCATTTGGGTACCCGCGCTCACTATGGGGGTTCAGACTTTGGAGGGGTCCCTACAGCCAAGCGCAATATCAATATCACACCGTTGCGGCCTGCAACCCGATCCATCCTTAGTCCGGAAATGCACATGCAACACTGCTGCGGCGCACAACACGATCTATGCTCAGTTTAGAAATATGAATTTAAGCCACACAGGCACAGTCAAGTTTATCATTTTCAGTTCCAATTATTAGGAGTTATAGATTAAGTGTTTAAAACTTTAGAAATTTACTAATCATTTCGAGACAGTGTTTAACTCAGGACTGATATCAGGAAAACATGCCACGTATCATGGAAAGAGTGATAATAATCCCTAAGGGATCCAAATAATCAGCACGGAGCCCAAAACATGGCAATCAACCCAAATCATGGTAGTATCAAGTAGGTTTTCAGTCAATCACGCAGTAAAATCAATAGCCGAGACGGACCAAGTCACAATCCCGAACGGTGCTCTACCCCACGCTCATACCTGGCATGCAAGTCACCACAATACAACACTATGATGTGCAAATCTGGGGTTTCAAACCCTCAGGATATCATTTACAAGTATTACTCACCTCGAACCGGTGAAATCTCTAGCTCGCGACGCCTTTGCCCCTCAATTCATCCTCCACGCGCGTCGAATCTAACCAAAATCAGAGCGAATGCTTTACAATATGCCAAGGGAACAATACCCCATCGGAAACAATCGAAAAATATCAAGAATCTCGAAACTAACAAAACCCGAGCCCCTGGCGCGCTTCTCGAAAAATTACAAAACTCATATTATCGGATTCCTCGTCTCGCCACGAGTCCATACATACCAAGAACTCCTAAATCCGAGCTCAAATGACCTATCAAATCCCAATTTGAAATATCAAAAATTCAGGCCCTAATTCATCAACCTTAGGCTTAATTTCCATGAATTTCTAGACCAATTTCATAACATAATTATGTTTTAAGACCAAGATTTTTACCTCAAGTCGATTCCTCTTGGATCCTTATGAAATTCCCGTCCAAAATCTCCCAAGGACATTCAAAAATGGAGGAAAAATGCATAACCCTCGCGGATGAAATATAATATAAAACCCTCCTGCCAACAGCAATTTTCGCTTCTGCGGTCGGATTACCGCACCTGCGGCTCCTGCTTTTGCGACCAAACCACCACTTTTGCGGTCTAACTTAACTCACCAGGGACCGCTTCTACAGTCCAAAATCGCTCATGTGGTCACCGCTTATGCGGGCTTTCACTTAAGGGGCATGACCGCTTCTGCGGTCCAAAACTCGCACCCGCGATACCGCTCCTGCGGTCAAGACTTTCGCTTATGCGGACACTGCTGAACACACACCTTTTGGCACCTATGGAGCTTCTTCCGCTTCCGCGAAGCCGCATCCGTGGTCTCCCTTCCGTAGATGCAGAAACACTTGCTGCAACAAAAAAAGCAAAACTTCCAACTTCAAATTCTCTCGTTCAACTACCCGAGCTCATCCCGAGGTCCCCGGGACCTCAACCAAAAGCACAAACATAACTCAAAACATCATACGAACTTGTTCCAAACATCAAAACACGTCCAAAAAACTAAAACCATCAATTCACATCGGATTCAAGCCTAAGTTTCATCAAAACTTTCGGAATGTGCATTCGATCAAAAACCCAACCAAACGATGTCCCTCGGAATTCCATTCCGACCCTCGAATTAAAATCTCACCTATCAACCGGAATCCGCTAAAATTCAAACTACGCCAATTCAAGCCTAATTCTACACCAAGCCTCCAAAATCAATTTCGATCGCACTCCTAAGTCCCAAATCATCCTCCGAAGCTAACCAAATCACCATAATTCACATCTGAGCCCTCTAACTATATAGTCAACTTTCGTTTGACTTTTCCAAAACAAGCTTCCTTCTAAGAGACTAAGTGCCTCATTTCCAACTAAAACCAATTTAATTCTATCTGATCAACTCAAATACTGATATTGAAATATAGAACAACATAATATGGGGGAAACGGGGCAGTAACTCACGTGATGACGGGCCGGGTCATCACACCATGAAACCCAATCATATGCGGTGAGACTCTCCCACTTAGCTTAAAGCCATTATTACAAAACTCTGGAATTCACCAGGATTCCTAATCTCTTATTGACATAACCTTGTGCAATCAATCGCCAGTATTCTTGATATCTTACCGTAGAAACCCAATTTGATGCTCTAAATCATTTAACAATATTCACACAATAGTTTCCTTTGCTGCATAACCCGTAGATCTCTTCATAGAAGCCTCGCCAACCACGCGACTGCTAAACTGCTCATAGGGAATAACCCTCCTAAGTCCAAGCTCACTCCCTAGCTGCACAAGTCCATTCGCCCCTCGTGGACATCAATTAAATGTGCGGCAACACATTCTAATTCAGGGTTATGCTGCACCCTCCTCCATTTCAAGGAGCTCCTTTCTGCCATATCAATATTTTACTGCATAATAGCCCATACTTCAAATCATACCCGTAGACTTCAATCACCAATCATTAAAATCACCAATTCGATCCAATCTATCCTTAAGGCGCGTAGTCTTCCTACTACCAAGCCCATATGCAACACCCGCCATTATCCCACTTTGGCGGAACTCATCTCCTTAATCGGTCACTCGACCTTGCTTCTCATACTTGGCCTTCTAAAAATTTTAAACACCGCCCAACACCTCCCACATGTCCTTCCTCATAATTTGCTGCTCAATTGTTGCCTTAAATAAAATCTATCTTCATGGCACTTGAACCCACCATTGCTGCTAACTTGAAACCTTTCCAAAAGTCATCTTTCTCGAGCCATCAACATTAGAAATTCTGATTCGATCCTAAACCATCGCACCATGCGACAACTGACAGTTGTACCTTACGTTTTCACAATATCTTGCCATAAAGGCGAATTGTAGCAGATTATAACGCCAACAAACTTAGTACATTCCATTAGGGCCACGACATCCCATCATAGAAGAAAGCACCGCCACGCTTGCAAATACCAAGCCTCATTACTTCCACCAGCCCACATCTGACTATTCTTAGTTTGATAGCCTTTCCCCTCCTGGGAATAAAATACTGAATCTCTTGATTATGCACTGCGTAAACCTCCCTTAAATTCATTCACTGCCCTGACACGTGGGTAAACATCCTACCATCACAACAATACTGCGGAATAATTGTTTATAAGCATCATAGAAACCTGTGCCTAGCCTCAAGGCTCTTAGAAGTTCTGTTACTGAGCTAAAACAATAGAATATCCTTCCATAAGGCGACCACCATAGTCAAATCAATTATACCGGAAGAATCATCCCACAACACATTTGTAGTGCCATTTCAATTGTTCAAATTCTCGATTTCTAAAAAGTGCTCGTGTCGCGTAAGATTGAGTAGGAAGGAATCAAAGGAATAAGACTCAAAGGAATTGAACCGCACGATAAGGAAATCAAGAAGGCAAGTACTCATAACAGCCCTGTAGCCTCCCGAGGATAAGTATAGACGTCTCCGTACCGATCCGCGAGACTCTACTAGACTTGCTCATGACTCGTGAGACCGACGGGAACCTAGTGCTCTGATACCATATTGTCACGACCCAAAATCCACTAAGGGTCGTGGTGGCACCGGACACCGATGTCAGGCAAGCCAACTTGAATACTTAATTAAATTCTCATTATAATAATTTTTAAAAACGTTTCTTTTATACAATTTAAACAAGACTCAGTACATTCCTCTGAATGAATAATGAAATATTTAAACAACTTGTAAGATTTCCGAATAAATCTAAATACATCCCCAGAACCCGATGTCACATGTACATGAGCCAATACTGATAAGGAAAATAAAATACAGCATCAGTCTGAAATACGGTGGACAGGGAATAAAATACAAAGGCTGAAAGGAACTACACTAGCTGCGGTCGCCTCGAATGATGCAGCTCACCTAGTCCCAGAAACGTCCGTGCTACTACGCCCAGTAGGCTGCAAGAGGTATATATACCTGTGCACCAAAAATGCACAGAAGTGTAGTATGAGTACGTAATCAACGTGTACTCAGTGAGTATCCCGCCTAATCCCAAAGGGGTAGAGATGAGATGGTCAACTCTGACACTCTCTAATGGTCCAACAATTATTCATCCTCTATATATATATATATTAGACAGTGGATTTATTTTATAAATATGATTTTCATCCAGATAGAGGAAAACAAGTGAACACGTAATTCTTTCATAGAGAAATTTCCATAATTTCTTTCAAATATAATCAAAATATTTTTAAGCCACAAAAGGGCAATAATAACTTTATTAAGTTCAGGCAGCAGCACAAGCATGTGCAAATCACACCGAGACGACGGCCGATATAACAGAAATAATTGTGCACTTGCCGAGGGTCGACGACGCGCCTATAGAGGCATCTATTAATCTGTCGAGGCGTTCGGCTAGTTCCAAAATAAACACACACGGACAGACAGTCAGTTAAGAAGTCAACATGGAGCAATTATCCAAGAAAGTCCAATTCTCTTTAAATAATTTGAGAAAATGAAGCTTAAGTCTTTTTAGAAATCCATTTATAAATTTAATGTGATTTAAGCATTTTAAGCCATCAATGGGTACAAAATTAATTCAAATATAACATGCTTTTGGGTCCTAGACTACCCGAACAATAGCAAAATAGTAGCTATGTATGGTCTCTCGTCACCTCGGGCGTACGTAGTCCCTACAAATAGGAGCACATAACCAATTTAACTCACCTATGGGGTAAATTCCCCCTCACAAGATTAGAAAGGAGACTCACCTCGCTCCAAAGACTCAAAACCGGCATTCTATATTCTTCCGAAGGCTTGAACCAACGCACAATGCACCAAAACCAGCCAATTAGTGACAAACTAATGAGAACATGCTCAAATACTTGTTAACAATTCAAATTACACAAATTCCAAGCTCATCTTAGTGAAATGGCAAAACTGCCCTCAGGCCCACATGCCTGGATTCCGAAATTTCTCGAAGACAATGGTTACCCATGACCTTAGGAACTCAAATATATAATTTTCTCTAAATTCCACACCCAAAATCGTAGTTGAATTTCAAGAATATTATTTTCTAGGTTTTCCTCCAAAACCTCAATTTTACACTAATTTTCATGCCTAAATCCATATATAATTGATGTATTTAACTCAACAGTGATGGGGATAACTTACCTTAACATTGACGACAAAATCCCCTCTTGAAGCTCCCCAAAAATCATCCAAGTCATGAAGAAATATGAGCAATGAACTCAATCCCACGATTTAGATCAACCTCACTGCTCCAGGTACCTTCGCTTCTGCGGAAAAATACCACATCAGCGGTTCCGCTTTTGTTGACAATCCGCCGCTTCTGTGGCTTCCCCTAGCCTAGCCCTTTTCCTCTTCTGCGATGTTCGAACCGCAGATGTGGTCTCATTTCTGTGGACTTTTGACCACATCTGCGGTCCTCCCTAATATACTCCCAACCGCTTCTGTGATCATTTCTCTGCAGATGCAGTCCCGCTTCTGCGGAACCTTGACCGCATCTTCGGTCCTCAAACCTTGGACCAAAAACCACTTCTGTGGCTCCCCGTCCACTTCTGTAGTGCCGCTTCTGCGGTCAACAAACCGCAGAAGCGAAAGTACTAGCAACTAGATGCCTTCAGCTCTCTTCCAAATTCCAATTTCGATCCGTTAACCGCCCGAAATCAACCCGAGGCTCTGGGACCTCAACCAAACATAAAACCAATCCCAAAATACGTTACGGACTTGCTGGAGGCCTCAAATCACATTAAACAATGCTAAAATCACTAATCAACCTCCAATCCAAGCTTTATGAACTTTAGAACTTCCAACTTCTACTTTCAATGCTTAGACCTATCAAATTACATCCGATTGACCTCAAATTTTACACACAAATCATATTCAACACTACGGACCTACTCCAACTTTCGGAATTGAATTCCGACCCCGATATCGAAAAGTCCACATCCAGTCCAACATCACAAAAACCTTCAATTTTCTATCTTTATCCAAATGGCTTCAAAATGACCTACGGACCTCCGAATTCACTTCCGATCATGCTCCCAACTCCATAATCACCATACTGAGCTATTCACCATCTTGGAATCCCAAACAGACATTGATAACACTGAAATTCACTTCAAACCAAACTTATGAAATTTCTTCCAAAATGCTGACTTCCACAATAGGTGCCAAAACATTCCTCGGATATTCTAAAACTGAATCCGGGCAAATGCCCAAGTACGAAATCATCATACGAACCTGCTGGAACCTTTGGATCTCGATTCCAAGGTAGTTTACTCAAAATTCGAATCTTAGACATTTTCCCCAACTTAAGGCTTCTAAAATGAGAATTTTCATTTAAATTTAACTCCGAACTTCCTGAATTTCAATTCCGACCATACACATAAGTCATAATACCTGAACTGAAGCTGTTCATGGCCTCCTACTGCTGAACGGAGTGCTAGTACTCAAAACGACCGGTCAGGTTGTTACAATGAAAGAGTGACCTCGATTCAAAACTCAACCCAATCTTTGAAGAATAACAACTTCAGACTATTTCACACACACACACACTGAATCCAAAATTACCATGACACATTGAAATTCAAAATCAGAGATGGAAAACAATGGAACAATGATTTTCTTGCTAATTTTAGCTCTTAAACTCTCTTTTTTCTGTAGTTTTTGCTCTAGGATCTCTTTTTGCAGGGTTTTATAGCTCTTGCATATCTCTCAATTTTTCAGAATTCTTAGCTCGTTTTTCTGGGGGGGTTCTCCAATCCGACTTGCAAGGCAAGGATACAATCCCTTTAAAGGCAAGCAAGTAGGGCAACCTCAGATTTTTGTTTTACCACATAGGTCCTCTTTTAATTTCTGCTTTTTACTTAAAAGTCCCTAAACTCTTGACTTGTTTTCCAAGTTATGCTACCCAAATCCTTAAATTCAAATTAACACCCCACACTAGAAGCTTCTAGGGGCTTCCTAATCTGTTACTGCAAGATTCCCTATGTGGTCTACCTAATTTACCCCCCTAGTGACCCTGTTTTTACCCCTGAACCTTACAGAGGTTATGGGTCAAATTCAAAAAAGGCCTTGTTTCACTCATGGGTCCAAACACTATAGCCCAATTGACAAATCTTAAGGCATTAATCACTGAGCATTGAATATCAGATGAATGAGACTGCCTGGGCCAAAAACTAGAAAAGAAAACAAAGGAGGAAAGAAATTGAGCCCAAAGGACTCAACTGATTCACAAAAATAATTTAATTACTCTAACAATTATGAACTAAGCAACCAATTAAACCAATATACCTAGACGGTTTGCTTAACGATTCTGAACATTTAGATTATGCAAAACAAAATAAATAATTTCAATCTTTCAATGAAACTAAACAGGGATTAATTTCAAGAATAACAGATATGCGGGATAGACTAACTACTGAGCTATCAAAACATACACAAATAAAAAGAAAAATAAAGAAAAGAAACGATGGAGGAAACATGAGGAGAAATAAGAATGAGAAGAATACCTACAAAATTACTAAAAAACCATCCAACCCTAGTTTGACTCGAAACATGCATTAATCGTATGTTCTCGAAGAGAACAAAGGGTCAATGGCCGTTTTAAAGCCTAACGCTTAAAATATTGACGGGTCTGTTTCTTCATTGATTTCAGATTCAAAGAGAAATTAATTTGATGAGGATTTATGGACAAATAGGGATAGATTAGGGTTGAGGGATGGGTAGTGGCTGCATGGAAAGGATTTAGGGTTAAATGGAGGCGGCGCCGCCACCGGAGAAACTGTGGTGGCGCTAGGATTTTAAAGATTTGTGGGGCTCCGACGAGATATGAGAGAAGATGATGGGGGATTTGTGGTGAGGGAGGGAAGAGGAAACTTTGTTGTGATTTTGGCGGTTAATGGAGGCTCGCCGCCGCCGTAGGGCAATTTTCGGCGGTGGTAGAAGACAGAGGAGTGATATACGAGGATGGTGAATTTAGTCTTAGGCTTTCTCAAATTTTTTAGAAAATTTTAATTAAAGAAAAGACAGATCCATATCCGTTGGATGATGAGGGGTGAAGGTTCTGGATTGTTTTGACATTTAAAGAACTCGAAACAACGTAGTAATGCCTCTATACTACGTCGTTTCAATGGTCTAGGAACTAGGCACTAGGACCGGGTATTTTGGGGAGAAATTGGGTTGGGATTTAATAGGTGAGGAGGAATTGGGCCTGGAAACTGGGAAATTAGACAAGGCCCAAAAGTCTGGAAAAAAAAACCTTTTGTTTTCCTTTTCTTTTCAATTTTCCATTTTCTTTTAATTATTTCTTTTTTTATTTTCTATTTTAAAAAAATAAAATCTGAATTAAATCCTAAGTCCCAATTAGACTAATTTAACCTAAATAATGATTAATATAATTAATTAAACAAATTTAATATAAACTAACAAAATTCAAAACTAATAATCAAAAAATAAATCAATTTTTGTGATTTTTTCTATTTTAGTAAAACTCTAATTACTAATTAATCTAAAAATATGTAAGATTAAGTCTTAAATGCAAATGCAATTTTTTGTATTTTTTAGGAATTATCTAAATTAAACATGCTCACAAAAATGCAAACACACATAAAAATTATGCAATTAAATCCTACAAATCAAATAATTAAGGAAAAATCCTACATCTAAGAATTCTGTAGGAGTAATTCACGCGAAGCAAAAATTACGTGCTCGCAGTTGTCCCTCTTTGCTCGGAGACACGAAGAATTTTTGGGCAAAGATAAATGAACAATTATGAGGGATTTTTGCCCGCTTGGCACTCCATGAGAAGCATTTTTTTTTTTGAAAAAATTATCTGACCGAACCTTGCTTCAAAGGTTGCCTACGTATCTTTGGCTATAAAGGAATCAGGTCAGTATAGTTCTGAAAGTTTTGGTAGCAGGGACTATCGGGTGCTGTAATTTTACTATTGATGCTGCTGCTACTACTTGCTGACCTCTTTATTACACCAAAAGGAAAATCAAAGCTAAGCTAGTTATGCCTATCAACTACGAGTTACAAGATTTCTATCTATAAATCTCTTGAAGCTTGATCTTGAGTCTTATCTGATTTTGCTATGGACCTCGATCTGAATCTTGATGCTTGTAAGATGTAAGTGTTGGTTCTTTCTTCAGCATTGGATCGAAGCGGGACATGCGAAACTTGTGACTTCGATCAAATTTGGAGCAGTCCGCGTCCTTCTCCATTTTAAATACTCTAAGTTCACTTTTTTTTGTTCTTTTCTTCTTTTCCTTTATTCTGGATTGAGCCTCATTCTTTCGATTATCTCAAATCATATGCCTTGAGGTAAAACCTATTCGGACACCAAAACAAATAAATGAACAAAATTTTTCTACCCCAGTTTTCACTAGAAAAATTTCGTGAGTTATTTGCAACACAAACCTAAAATACTTTTTCATTAAACGCAATAAAAATCAAGATTCTGTATCCACGGGAATGAAGACTTAAATTTGGAGGATTACCCGGTTATGCAGGAAAATGACCGGGTTATGCCGGAACAGAAAAAGGTCCTCAGGTTATGCCGGAGAGGTCCACGGGTTATCCGGGATTGAAAAGAAAAGGCTCCTTGGGTTATGCTTGGGAGGTCCATGGGTTATGACGGGATTGAAAGGAAAAAAGGCTCTTTGGGTTGTGCCAGGGAGGTCCACGGGTTATGCCGGGATTGAAAGAAGAAAAAGGCTCCTTGGGTTATGCCAGGGAGATCCGGGGGTTATGCCGGTATTGAAAGAAAAAGAAAGGCCCCTTGGGTTATGCCAGGGAGGTCCGCGGGTTATGCCGCGATTGAAGGACAAAGAAAGGCTCCTTGAGTTATGCCAGAGAGGTCCACGGGTTACCCTGGGATTGAAAGAAAAAGAAAGTCTTCTTGGGTTATGCCAGGGAGGTCCACGGGTTATGCCGGGATTGAAAGAAAAAGAAACCCTCCTTGGGTTTGTAAGGACCCGGCCGGTCGTTTTTGGAATTTATGCCCCGATCCCCCATTAGCTGCTTCCCCTAAGTTTATTTCTGCTATTTTGGTTTGCCGGGAAATTTGGTGTTAGGATTCGGAGTGTTTTGGGACACTTGGTCCCTAAATGAGAGCTTAAGAGTTGAAAAATGGTCCGTAATCGGAACAGTGTGAAGATGACCTCAGAATGGAAATCTGATGGTTTTGTTAGCTCTGTTAGGTGATTTCAGGGTTGGGAGCATGTTCGGAATGTATTTTGGAAGCTCGTAGCTCATTTAGGCTAGAAATGCCGAAGTTCGAATTTTTGATGTTTCCGGTCCGATAGTGAATTTTTGATCCGAGGGTCGGAATGGAATTCTGGAAGTTTCTATAGCACTATAATGTCATTTGGGACGTGCGTGCAAAATTTTAGGTCAATCAGACGTGTTTTGGTTAGGTTTTTAATCGAAAGCGAGTTTGGTTGAAATTTGGAGTTCTTAGGTCCAAATCATCGATTAATTCGAGTTTACGGCATTGTTTTAGGTGTTTTAAGGATTGGAATAAGTTTTAATGATGTTATGAAATATGTTCGTAGGTTTGGTTGAGGTCCCGGGGGCCTCGGGTGTGTTTCGGATGCTCAACGGGGCATATTAGTGTTTGAAAAATTGCAGAAAACTCTCAGTTGTTGCAGGTTCAGATTCCTTCTTCGCGTTCGTGAAGAAACCATCGCCATTCGTGTAGTAGTATCCTATCCCTACATCGTGTTCACGGACACTCTCCCATGTTCAAGTAGTGTATGTCTGGAGAGGGGGCCAGTTCCTCTTCGTGTTCGCATAGAGCTTCCGCGTTCGCGAAGCTTCGCTATTTCCTCCATCGCATTTGCGTACAGCTGGTCGCGTTGGCGTAGTTCCTGATCCACAGGCCTTCGCGTTCGCACTCTTCTCTTCGGGATCGCGTAGATTTTCCTTGGCCAGCTAATAATTTCTTCTTCGCGAACGCGAGTAACCCTCCGCATTCGCTATCCTTTAAACACCTGAACAATAATTAACATTCAAAAACGAGGGTTTTTTCCATTTTTAAGAAAACTCAAGCTACTGAGCTTGGATTTGGGAGAAATTTCGAGTGGTTTTCAAGAGCAACGATTGGGTAACGATTCTCTACTCTTTTATGCTTAATGCCTACTAATCTACTCACGATTTGATCTTTAAATTTCGAATTTTTGAATGAAAATTGGGTGAAAGTTCACAGACCAAACTATTGGGTTTTGAGAGGGCATTGACCTTCGATTTGGGCGATTTTTATAAGTTTAGACTCTTGAGAGTACGGGGATTCTAAAAATGTGAAAATTATTCGATTCCAAGACGTTGGCTTGAGGGGAATTTTGGTCATTTTACCTATTTTTGCGACCTAGCTTTAAATTTAATAGTGGAAACAGTTGTTTGCAATGTTATTTACAATGTGTAATTGAATTTAATAGACTTGGGCCATTTGGAGTCGGATACTCATGGCAAAGGCGCGGTTTCTGGTGATATTGAGCCGGTTCGAGGTAAGTGGCTTGTCTAATCTTGTGTGGGGGACCTTTTCCCTTAGGATTTTACTTGATATTTGAGTGCCATGTGTGTGAGGTGACGAGCGGTACCTGAGCCGATTGATGAAATTCGGGTTTTTACTTAAGCTGTGGAAACTTAGTTCTTATTCTGATTTGCTTTGTTCTATTTGGAGTTATAACTTATGCTAGATTAGGAAAAGCATGTTTAGCTGATTTGACTGTCTACCTTCTTAAGTTATTTGACTCCACTACGTGAAGCATGCTAGGCTAGTTCAATCTATGGATGTCTTTTGTACTTCATTTCTTGGTTGTTTCTGGTTGTGGTTGCGTATTTACATTGTGACTACAGATGTGGGATTCCGGCAGCTCCCCCCCCTGTATGTTTACTTTTAAACTATGGGTTCGATTCCCGGGAGATCCCCCTGCACTTTCAATTTGGGACTATGGGATGGTATCCCGCGAGATCCCTTGCACATTGATGATTGGACTACGGGACGGTATCCCGGGGGATCCTTCGATTTGGTACATGAGTTAGACTACGGAACGGTATCTCGAGAGATCCACTGGACAGTTGAGGAAAGGGCTACAGCACGGTATCCTAGGAGACCCTCATTGGCATCTTTGACATTGAGTTGTGTTTACTCTGTGTTTTACTCTATCTTTGTAGTTATTGTTGCCTCGTTGACTTGCCTGATTGCACTGCTGTATTTATTATTTCTGTCAGATTTCCACACTGTTAATTATTGTTATTGTTATATTTTAGCTTCAGTATGGCCCTGACCTTCCTCATCACTACCCAACCGAGGTTAGGCTTGGCACTTACTGAGTACCGCTATGGTGTGCTCATGCCCTTCCCGTGCATTTTTTTCATGTGCCGATCATCCAGGTACCTCTACTCAGGTGCACTATCAGTGAGGCAGGAGGATTATAGAGACTTCGAGGTAGATCTGCTGCGTCCGAAGACCAATGAGTCTCCCTCTTACTCTATCTTGAGTATTTAGTTTTCGTCCTAGTTGGTAGATATTATGGAGTTTTGGAGCCTTTACTATACACTTCTGTAGCCTGTGTTGCCCGTGAGTTTTCGGATTTTGGGAATTATTTGGAATTTGTGATATTGAGTTGTACATGCCAAGCGGCATTCAGTAAAGTCTTTAGATATTTAATTTGATTTTTCTTTATTTTTTCGCAATTGTTATGTTTTCGCAATAATAGGCTTACTTGGTCATGGGTGCCATGTGCCGTCATGACATGTTCACGGTTGGTGAACTAGGTTCTTGATAGGGTTATGCCAGGGAAATCCGCGGGTTATGCCGGAATAAGAAAGAACAAAGGCTCCTTGGGTTTTTGCAGGGAGATCCGCGGGTAATGTCGAGATTGAAAGAAAAAAAGCTCCTTGGATTATGCCAGGGAGGTCCACGGGTTATGTCGGGATAAGAAAGAAAAAGGGCTCCTTAGTTTATGCCAGGGAGATCCGCTGGTTATGGTGGGATTGGAAAGAAAAAATTCTCCTTGGGTTATACCAGGCGGATCCACAGGTTATGCCGGGATAAGAAAGAAAAAGGGCTCCTTCGATTATGCCATGGAGATCCGGGGGTTACGCTAGGATAAGAAAGAAAAAAGGCTCCTTGGGTTATGTCAGGGAGATCTGCGGGTTCTGCCGGGATAAAAAAGAAAAAAGGCTCCTTGGGTTATGCCAGGGAGATCCGCGGGTTATGCCAGGATTGGAAAGAAAAAAAAGGCTTCTTGGGTTATGTAAGGGAGATCCGCGGGTTATGCCAGGATAAGAAAGAAAAAAAAAGGCTCATTGGGTTATGCCAGGGAGATCCACGCGTTATGCTGGGATAAGAGAAAAAGGTCCTCGGGTTATGCCAGAGAGATCCGCAGATTTTGCCGGGATAAAAGAAAAAAGGTCCTTGGGTTATTATGCCAGGGAGGTCCACGGGTTATGCCGGGATAAAAGAAAAAAGGTCCTTGGGTTATGCCAGGGAGGTCCACGGGTTATGCTAGGATAAAAGAAAAAAGGTCCCTGGGTTATGCAAGGGAGGTCAACGGGTTATGCCGGGATAAAAGAAAAAAGGTCCTTGGGTTATGTTTGGGAGAAAATGAAAAAGGTCCCTGGGTTATGCCAGGGAGGTCCATGGGTTATACCAGGAATAACTAGGGAATGTGGCCCTATGTTGGAAATGACGCAGCTAGAGATTGGAGGCCCTATGTTTCCATGATTTTGAATTCTTCATTTCTTGTTTTTTTTTAGTTTAAGAAAATGAGTTAAAATGCTGGAAAGAACTTGAGGAGACTTCCGTTTTGGATTGATTATTGCTACAGACTATTTGTAGCACTTGCGCATTTCTTTCTCCCTTCTCTTCTTTTTTTTGTTTGGTTGCACCTGCTTCTTGCACGGTTGCTTTGGATTGTCCCTGTTTCAAATTTCAAACAAAGAACAATTGTTAGTTTGAAAACGGTGGTTGGCTTTGTGTCCTTGATTGTTTTTGATCACTTGATCCCGACCCAACTTTTTTGATGAAGATCTCAACTGCAACTATTTTCTCCTGAGGATCGATTCATTTTAGGCTCTAGAGGTCCTCTGATTTTTCCAGACCTTGCCATGATGGTTGGTCGATGGAACTCAACTTTCAACTGTATCTCACCTTCGTAGGCCTTTCCTTTCTGATTCTCTGTTTTTTCCTTTTTCTTTTCTTTTATTTTCTTTTCTTTAGAATATTAGGGAAATTTTGGCTCCTCAAACTTTTCTACAACGGCTAGTCGCGTGGGACTTAACCTTTTCAAACTTTATTTATCCTTCGTAGGCCTTTTATTTTTTGAATTTTTTCTTCTAACTTCAATTTTAGAGCATTTGGGGCACCTTGGCTTTTCAAACTTTTACCAAGATGGTTAGCCATGTATGACTCAACCTTTTTAGCTTCATTCGCCTTTATAAGCACTTTAATTTTATTTTCTCGTTTCAAGAGTTTTGATTTCGAAGCATCGGTCGTCATGGCTAGTCGGGGTCAACTTGATGCCCCTGACTAGGCTGGGTTCCTTTTTGCACATTAGTTCATGCCAAATGAGAATCTTGTAAATCAGTCTTGCCATCCTTTCATTGTCTTAGTTTCAAAACAGTGTTAGACCCAAAGGGATTCAAAAAAAACAAACAATGGAATGGAGAATGAATTTCACAATATGTGTCCCTTCCAGGGAATGGAAAGAAGGACTTATCTGAAGTACATGTATTCAGTGAACATGACATGCCTTTTGGACTGGATGCCTGATCTGTGTGAACCGTCTGACTCTCAGAAATTCATCATAACTTTTGCTTCAAAATTCGAGAAACCTTGCCAGGACTTTGTCAGCGCCGATGGTAGTAAGGATCCTCTTTTCGATTAGTGGCACCCTTTGCAGGTTTTCACTAGCTGATCTCTCTCATTTCTCTTCTCACCATCGCCTTATAGTGCCCGTGTGGGTTTTTACTAACAAGACTCTCTCATTTTGATTTTTCTCTTCTTACCATCGCCTTATGGTGCCTTTATGGGTTTTCACCAATAAGACTCTCTCGTTTTATTTATCTTATTTTGATTGCATCAGATCCAAGTAACTGCATTCTTCGATCCTTGAATCATTCTCACCGATTGATCGGAAGGACCTGAACAGGATTTGGGGTAAAAAGAGATCGGATCGAATTACAACTTTGGAACCTTTCTGGCGAACCGTCGCTGAACCATTATAACTTTTGCCTAGTTTCACTTTCGGGGGGGACCTTGGATTTTTATTTTGGTCTGACTGAACCCCAGAGAGAGGCTGCCTATGTATCCTTTCGGAATCAAGTCGAACGTTGTTCAGGGAAAACTTTGTTTTTTATTTTTCTTTTGTTTTTCCTCTGTTTTGTTTTGTTTTGTTTTCTCTTTCTTTTTGCTTTCCTTTCCTTTTCCACTTCTTTTTTCATTCATTTTTTTCATTTTTTCGTTTTTTCTTTTCTCTTTTTTTCATTTCATTTGTCTCTTCTTCCCTTTTCTTCTTTCTTTTTTTCTCCTTTTCATCATTTTTTATGATTTTTTTCTTTCAATAATAGTTTCAAATTTCCAAAGAGGGTAATCAAAGAAAAGTAACCGGCTCAAAGGGTTTTAAAATGGTTAATAGTGTATGGATAGTCAGAAAGGAAGCCTTCTTTATCCCAACCAGAGAATATTAGAACTATACAGAGGATCCAACATAGTACCTTTTTACTTTATTTACGTTGACAAATGTTTCAAGGACATTTCCTTCGACGTGCCCCAAGTACAACGAACTATTTTAGCAGTACTCTTGTTGAAATGTATGGACCTTTCCAATTCTGGACCCAATTTTCCTTTGGTTGTTCAAACTCTTTGTTTTATTTCCTCAAACTTATCTTCGTTGCATTTTGACTCATGATTCATTATTTCGAAGTCTGACAGCATTTTGGGATCTGGGCATGAAGTCCACAAGCATATCATGCTATTGAAATCCGCATTTCACATAACTGAAAAGAGAATAAGAAAAATAACAAGAAGAGACATTCATGGACAATGAAATATTAACTTCATTTGATTTTTGATTTTTGTTTTTTTATGAATTTTTTTTTCAATTTTGAAGATAGAAGGTTTTACATCGAAAAGTAAGACAATAAAGTAAAACATCCAGATCACACCCTGAGATAATCCGGATGCAGTAAGAATAGCAAGACTGGCCACTGAGACTCTCGTCTGATGGGGAACTTTCAAGCTTGGCACCTGTTTTTTGACTTTTCTTTTGTCTTGACAATGGCTGCAATAACCTTCAGTTCCGATCAAATTCCTCAGCTTCATAGATCATTCCGACTATTGGCCGGATGTTGTAGGCAGGCAACATATTGTACATCACATCAGGAGCTTTTTCATCCTGAAAAATAATTTTTCAGCTTCGATCAAATCTTCAACTGCCCTTTTGAAGGTCAACAGTCCTCTATACTATGTCCTACTGCTCCAGAGTGGTATTCACATATAGCATTAGCTTGGTGCGAGGGGGACTCGGGGTTCGGCCGGTTCGGGGCCACTGTCTGCAATAGATTGAGCCTGATTAGCTTTTGGAACAAGCTTGAATATGATTCACCAATAGGGGTGAACTGATTCTTTCTGAAAGGCTGTCTTGGGCGAGGATTGTATTGGGGATCATTTGGTTGGGGATTATATGGAGCTTGGTAAGGATGGGCATTTCTGGAAGGTCGAGCTTGATTTTGTGTGTAATTTTGTGGCTTTGTGTAAGATTGTGCACTCATCACCGCATCGAGAGGTGGTGGCATGGCATAAGCAGCATCTGGGAGGGGGTAATAATGCTGATGGACCATAAGAGGCACATATGACTGGCTGAATGACCTGCAAGCTCCCCTCGAGCTTGAAACCATCATGACTCCCTCCTCATTCCCATTTCTATTCATCAAACCTTCCGAACCATTTTTAACATCTGGTATTGTGGCTTTGAAAGCAGCGTGACTCAAGATTCGACCCGTTTTAAAACCGTTTTCAACCATTTCCCCGATTTTGATAGCCTCCGGAAATGGCTTACCCAAAGCAGACATCATGTTTTGGAAGTAGTCAGCTTCTTGGGCCTGCAGAAAGATAGTGACTATTTAAATTTCATCCATTGGAGGCTTTACCCTGGCAACTTGCTCACGCCATTTGACAGCATATTCGTGGAAGCTTTCCGCGGTTTTCCTTTTCAAATTGGACAAAGTGTTATGTCGGGAGCGATGTCCACATTATACTGGAACTGGCAGATAAAATCTCGAGCCATGTCATCCCACACGTGCCAATGAGTAATTTCTTGATCCGTATACCATTCAGAAGCGATTACGGTGAGGCTTTCCCCAAAATAGGCCATTAGTAGCTCCTCTTTTCCACCAGCACCCCTCAGCTAGTTACAGTATCATTTCAGATGAGTGACCAGATCTCCATGCCCGTCGTACTTTTAAAATTTTGGCATCTTGAAGCCAACTGGCAAGTGGACATGGGGAAACATACAGAGGTCAGAGTATGAGACACTTTTTGGGCCACTCAAACCTTGCATGTTTTTCAAGATTTGTTCCAGGCTCTTCATCTTTCGAGCAATTTCCTCTTGCTCGGAATTTTTACCAATTTTTTCTTGCTCCACCGAGAGGTCATATTGTGGAGGTTGAGTGAAAGAGTGTAGGGTCACATATGTTATTTCTGGTTGAAGTTGTGGACCCTGAACATCGAAGGCATTGCCCTTGAAGCCGGTGCCTGGAGGCGAACCACAGAAGAATGCCAGGATCATTATAGGGCATTGGAGGGTGCCCGCATGAGATGAGCAGGTTGAGCACAAGGGCATTGGTAACCTCACCTGACATGGGGATCAATTCAGGGAACCCAGCGATTGCACTTGGCGGTTCCTTATCATTAGACCAGGCATCCCACATTTCTATTATGCAGAGACGCAACATCTTATCCTTTTCAACAATTGTTGATTCTAGTTGCAGAATAGCCGATGATGGGCTATCCTCGGGACCAATGACCGGTAGACTAATAGCGGAGGCCATTTGTGTCTTTGGATCTTGTGAAGGAGGGGAGGCTAGACTACCAACAAAACCAACCACCAAAACCTGGCTAGTTTGCACATCCAACAACGTTGTTAGTTCGAAATAATTAACATATAGGAAACCGCACGTTGGGATGCAATGCACTTAACAATAAACGCCTCTACCATGTGTTTGAACGGTTGCATGTTTCATCTCGACCCTAACTTGCCCTTTCATTATGTACCTCTTTTCTTTTCTTTTTTTTGCCTTGATTTTTGTTTTGCTTTTGCCCCTCTTTTATCTTTTGGCACTTTTTTTTCACTTTTTTTCTTTTTTTCACACTGAATTTTTTTTTCAAGTTTATTTTTTCACTCAATATATTTTATAGCTATGATCGAATCCGATGTGGATTGCCTACGTATCATGACCCCGCATGAATCAGATCTTGCGTAGTTCGGGAAGACCGAGAATAGAGTAAATAAACTAACTCTGTTTTTCTTCTTCTTTCTTTTTTCTTTTATAAAACTCAAACCATGAAGCTTTAAGGCAAAAGAAAAATATTTTTAAAATTTTTTTTGAATTTTCTACAAAAAAAAAATACTTTAAAAGAAGAAAGGGAATTATTTTTATGATTTTGGGTTTATTTTTTTATTTTGATTTTTTTTTGAAAGAAACACTTATAAAAATTCCCTTTCTTTTGATTGGAACATTGGGAATTTCAAAAGTAAAAAAAAAGTATTTTTTTTTAAATTTTTATTTATTTTTTCTTTTTTTAAGTAAGGAAGAAAATATTTTTGGATTTTGAATGTAACCTTTTAAAATTTTTTTGGACTTCCATTTTTTCAATTTTGTTTATTGACATTTATGAAAGAAAGACATCTAAGGAGTAATTTTTTGGATATTTATTTCTGATTTTTTTTGGATTTTTTTTGGAATACTTCAAAATGAAGGAAACTCGTATTTTTTGGATTTTGATTTTTATTGATCTTTTTCTTTTTTCGTATGAAAGGCATTAGAAAGAAGGAAACCATGTTTGAGTTTAAAAAACTTCTTTTATTTTCTATTTTTTTATGAATTTTCTATGGAGAGAATTCTAAAGAAAGAACTGAAAGAAAATATTTTTGGATTTTTTAAAAATTGGGTTATTTAAAAAAAACTTTGCTAAATAAGTAAATGAAAATATTTTTTAATTTTTGTTTTGGTTTTTTTTCCTTAAAATAGGGGTAATAAAGAAAGACCTTTTTTATATTAAAAGAAGTAAATAAAAATATTTTTGAAATTTTTTGAAATTTGGGTTATTAAAAAAACTTTTATAAAGAAGTAAATGAAAATATTTTTGGATTTTTGTTTTGTTTTTTAATAGAAAAATAGGGGTCACAAAGAAAGACCCCTTTTTATAATTAAAATAAGTAAATAAAAATATTTTTGAATTTTTTGAAAATTGCGGTCGGAAAAGATGAGATTTGCCTATGTATCTCATACCCAATGAGAATCAGACCCGCGTAGTTCAGTCAGTTTTGACAAAACCAATATTTTTTGAAAACAAAAAACCTTTCTTTTCTTTTATTTTCTCAAAAATCCGGCAGAGTTTCAGTACTATTTGGGTATTTATTTTTTAAAACAGGTGAGTATCCTCACTTAACCCGAATATTGCTATTCTCTTTTTAACTCTCTCCCATTATTTACAAGCCGGTCAATATAGAAATCCGAGAAAATAAATGCACAAGTAGGAAATAAGATGCATCAGGATGGTCTTTTCATTTTACGCCACTTGTCCTATACTGACCCAACCCCTATGTTGAGCCCCCTAAGTAAAATGCATGTGATGCAAACAAATGTTCCTACTAGGGATCTGGCATGAGGCTTTGTTATACTAGGTTTAAAACCTAGGTTTATTGTGCTAGACCTGGCTTACCCGAGCGGACAACTAGAGACGAGGAGGGGCAGCGTACAGGGAATATTGAAGCTTCGCTGGCTTAGAAACTTGTCCGAACATCATTCTAAATGGGATAAGACTCTAAATAGAAGAGAAGCCACATGAAGTGCACCCTTCTCCGTGATGTAGAGGACTCAGAGAGAGAAAGGGTTTCGTAACAGTTTGTATATACAATTCAACAAATATCAAAGCGGTAAAGCATTTAGCACATTTAGCATGAAACATGTAGGAAAATCAGATAATAAATAAAGCCAATCATAATAGCTATTCTAATCTCAAATTCTTGAACCCTGAATTGGAATTCTGGGTTCGTTTCCCAGCAGAGTCGCCATAGCCGTCACACCTTCTTTTTTACCCACCACCCCGAAAGGATAGTGTATAAGGGAGTTTTTCTAATTTAAGTGACATTATTCGAAATAAGATTATTTATTTGATTTCAGAGTCGCCACTTGGGATAGGTTTGTTTCGGGTGTCCCAAGTCACCAGTTTATCTTGAATCCCAAATCGAGGAAGTTTTGACTTTCGAAGTGAAGTCTGCAAACCAAAATTCTGACTAAAGAATTCTGTTAACCCGGGAAAAGGTGTTAGACACCCCCGGACTCCGTGGTTCTAGCACGGTCGCTTAAAATATTATAATTGGCTTATTATCTGATTTTGGTACATGTTTCAACCTATAGTGCGATTTTGAATTATTTACCGCTTTTAATTAAATTTGGATCGCGTAACATGAAATACACCCGCAATCTAAAACACATTTTATTTAACGTTTTAGGATTTGGATTTGGTTCACATGAAACGCACACCTGAGTTTAAGAAGGCAAAATTATTAAATAACTTTCCTAAAGCCACTAACGCGTTGTTAACTTTGCGGGAGGCCATGAAAATTCACTAAATGTCATGTCTTCAGTACTAAATATTTTATGGGAATAATTGAAAAGGGCCACACAATTTGTGATTTTTATTTGGTGCGGTGCACCTCAATCCCATTTTTAAAGGATGTTCTAAAATTCGGAGTGCCATAACTATTGTTATTCCTAATATAGTGCGCCCCAAAATCATTCAAGGAGTTTAACTAAATTGGCGCTAAGGTATTTGGACTATTATTGTCCCTAAATTAAGGCATGCCCAGACATGATTGGGCCCTGCAAGTTTTATTTTTAGACAATTTCACGTCTCAAGCCTCAAAACTGGCCCACTTCCTTGAGGAACAAAAAGATGCAGGAACGAGGCCCAATTTCGAGTCTCAAGATGGATATCAACATCAAGCCCAACTATGCAAATTAACCTTCTCAAATTTAACATAATTCAAGCTAAATTAAAGATCATTTCCTCAAACTTCAATTAAATATCCATTTTTTGCATATAACAGCAAAGCCAAGCCTCTAGGATTTCTAAATGGACAAATTAGTATTAAAATTACTTAACATGCTCACAACTAAAATATGGTATTTCCATACATTACTTGACCTTCCAGGTTATTTAACCAAACAGATATTTCATCTTAAAATCCCAATAGTCTTGAACCATTACACTTAAAAAGATTTGGATCCCCATACAGAAAATGAATCATAACAATGAGGATGAATTACTACACACGATGATAGAACTAAAGAGAACATGTGAGGACTAAATGAGATTCAATAGTTATCTGAGAAAATATGTGGCGACTATTAATACTGTGAATCCGTTTTCCTTTAATCATAGCGACAATGTCCAGAAAAAATCCAGTGAATGCTCAACAACACCCATGAGCACATGACTGACTGAACATGAATGCTAAACATTAAAGCATGATTCTGTGGCTAAGTCTGATAGCCTCAACAGATCCTTCAAACACGCATGCATAAAAAATAAAAAAATATAAAACAATGTCCTGTTCAATCATACAGTAATTCCAAATCAATAATAAGGAAGGTTTATCTACGTAACATAACTATCTATTTAATCAGGATAACATTCTACTAATAACTGAACTTCAGAATAAGAAAAAAACAGACATAATCAAGTAACATGAACTTCAAATCCTCCTTTCTCAATCACTTCTTCAATTCAAAGCTCCATTAACACATAGAGGCTTTCAGGAGACGTGTACCTGATTATAGTAATAAACAAAGATGAGTATAAGCCTAGGAGACAACATCAGCAGTGAGTTAAAGCAGTAGGACTCAACAACAATAAGTGAAATCCCAGATTCAATCTAATGCCTAAGGAAATCAATTCAAGCACGAATGAAATAGTGACCTCAATTCAAAAATCAACCCAAACATCAAAGAAGAATAGCTTTAAACCATTTCACACACACACTGAATCCAAAATTATCAGGACACATTGAAATTCAAAATGAGAGATGGAAAATAATGGAACAGTGATTTTCTTGCCAATTTTAGCTCTTAAACTCTCTTCTTCTTTTTTTCTGTAGTTTTTGCTCTTGGATCTCTTTTTGCAGGGCTTTTTAGCTCTT
>MU699201.1:85361-114757 GCA_026770625.1 Nicotiana glauca | reverse complement strand
GGGGGGGGGGGGGGGGGGGCTCTCCAATATGACTTGCAAGGCAAGGATACAATGCTTTTATAGGAAAGAGAGTAGGGCAACTTCAGATTTTTATTTTACCACTTAGGTCCTCTTTTAATTTATGCTTTTTGCTCAAAAGTCCCTAAAATTCTGACTTGTTTTCCAAGTTATACTACCCAATCCTGAAATTCAAATTAACACCCCACACTAGAAGCTTTTAGGGGCTTCCTAGTCTGTTACTACAAGATTCCGTATGTGGTCTACCCAATTTACCCCCTTGGTGACCATCTTTTTACCCCTGAACCTTACAAGGGTTATGGATCAAATTCAAAGAGGGCCTTGTTTCAATCATGGGTCCAAACACTATAGACCAATTCACAAATCTGAAGGCATTAATCACTAAGCATTCAAGCTCAGATGAATGAGGCTGCCTGGGCCAAAAACTAGAAAAGAAAATAAAGGAGGAAAGAAATTGAGCCCAAAGGACTCAACTGATTCACAAAATTAATTTAATTACTCTAACAATTATGAACTAAGAAACCAATTCAACCAAGAAACCTAGACAAATTGTTTAACGATTCTGAATATTTAGATTATGCAAAAAAAAAAATGATTTCAATCTTTCAATGAAACAAAACATGGATTAATTTTCAGAATAACAGATATGTGAGATTAGACTAACTACTGAGCAATCAGAATAGAAACAAATGAAAAGAAAAAGAAAGAAAAGAACCAAAGAAGGAAATCGAAGGAGAAATAAGAATGATAAAAATACATCCAAAACCGCTAGAAAATCATCCAACCCTGGTTTGACTCGAAACAAGCATTAACCGTATGTTCTAGACGAGAACAAAGGGTCAATGCCCGTTTTAGAGCCTAACACTTGAAATCTTGAAGGGTAGTGGCTGCATGGAAGGGATTTAGGTTAAATGGAGGAGGCACCGCCACCGGAGAAACTGTGGCGGTGCTAGGGTTTTGAAGATTTGAGGGGCTCCGGTGGGATTTGAGGGAAGATGATGGGGGATTCGTGATGAGGGAGGAAAGAGGGAGCTTTGGTGTGAGTTTGGTGGTGAATAGAGGCATGCCGCTGCTGTAGGGTGATTTCCGACGGCGGCTTGTGGTGGCAAAAGACAGAGGGGTGAGATACGAGGATGGTGAATTTAGTCTTAGGTTTTCTCAAATATTTAGGACAATTTTAATTAAAGAAAAGACAGATCCACAGCCGCTGGATGATGAGGGGTGAACGGTCTGTATCATTTTGACATTTAAAGAACTCAAAACGACATAGTAACGCGCCTCTATACTACGTCGTTTCAATGGTCTGGGGACTGGGCACTAGGACCGGGTATTTTAGGGCGAAATTGGGCTAGGATTTAATGGGTTTGGAGGAATTGGGCCTGGAAATTGGGAAATTAGACAAGGCCCAAAAGTCTGGAAAAAAACCTTTTGTTTTCCTTTTTTTCCAATTTTCCATTTTCTTTTAATTATTTCTTCTTTTCTTTTTTTTTTAAAAAAAAATAAGAATTTGAATTAAATCCTAAGTATCCAATTTGACTAATTAAACCTATATGATGATTAATATAATTAATTAAAACAAATTTAAGATAAACTAACAAAATTCAAAACTAAGATCAAGCAATGCAAAAATAAATTATTTTTTGTAAAACCCTAATTACTAATTAATCCAAAAATACAGAAAATTATGTCTTAAATGCAATTGCAATATTTTTTTATTTTTTAGGAATTATCTGAATTAAACATACACACAACAATGCATAGACACATAAAAATTATGCAATTAAATCCTACAAATAAAATAATTAAGGAAAAATCCTACATCTAAGAATTATGTAGGAGTAATTCACGCGAGGGAAAAATCACGTGCTCGCACCTACGATGTTTCTGGGTGGAAGAATGTGCTACTATAGCAGTGGATATGTCAAATTGCTTTGAAGTAGCTATCTGCATCCAATTGTTGAGACTTGCCAATGTATGGGAGACTCATACCGCAGTGAGTGGATATGTGGATGAAGCAGGCACTGGTACTGATATAGGTGGTCTAGAAGATATAGGGTGTAGCATGTCAGTTATCTCGGTGGAAGGACCAACTATTGTGAAAGGCATGGCAACTGTACAAGGCTCAACAGTTGAATTTGTAACCACTACCGTAGGCTCATAAGACTGGCCACTGGTGGTTGTTTCTTTACCCTTGAACTTTTGGTTCCCAAATCCTTTTAAACATTACCATGAGAAGGGCTTTTTGGTCCGCAACTGTGTATTAAATCTCCTCGACTCCACCTTGGCATCCTTAAGGTATTCAATAAGGGTGTTTGGATATGGATACGAGCCTTCACCTTTTCGGATAACCACTGACATGTTGGCCGACATGATGGCACCCACAATGATTGGGTACTTTGCAATGATAAATTCAATCAAAACTGCTCGAGAAAGTGGAAGATTGTTCTCATTCGTTCTCGGGTCTATGTGACTGCATATTTTGAAACCTTGACATCATCTAAGGTGAAAGTGTGGAAACCAGCTCCAACTGGCTTTCACGCCATGGGCTCATATCTTCTTTCTGGGATTGGTTCATCTGTCATGCCTTCTTGTTCGTCATCTACTTCAAATATTTCTGGATCTCTTGGTTGGTTTACAAATATTGGGGGATCGTCTTCTTCAGAAGCGTTCGTTATGGATTAATTGCTTGTTTGAGAGCTATTTTACATTATTTCATCATTTGATGAGTTTAGAGATTCCGACCATGGGGTATCTTCTTTTGATATGTATCTTGGTTGCGAGACATAGAGGTCTGATGCCTTCTGGTTAGAAATCATCATATTTTCAGGGTTCGATCCTTTTGAACTTTCTCCTTGGTCTCGCCTCGGTGGGATTAGCAGGGATTTAGGTTATTATCCTTCATTGATTCTAAGGTTGTCTTCTAGGCATCTTTTCAAAGACCTTGTGTAGTAACACCTGGAATTTGAAAGCCCTTCTTCGTTATGCTCTTTCTATTTTGCATTGAAAGATGTAATCTGCAACCTTAATCTGGAAATATCTTAAGTGATCTTTTCTCGGATGACTTCGTATGGGGTTTGATATTCTTTTGCTGCCGCCCGGACTCTTTCCCAATGAGGATGATTGCTTGTATAATTCCAGCTTGCCCAATATTTGGCCATATCTCTTTTGGAATGCACCTATTTTGTTGGAAAATAATTCTTTGTGCCTCGCCATATTCTTCTTCCATTTATAAAATGGACAAGGGAAATTTCCACCAAAATGATGCCTCTGCTTGTGCCTGGACTTTTTCATTAATAATCATTACTGGCCAATGAAACATGAATACATCACTTTGTTCTGGCAGATGGAATTTTCTGATTGCTAGTTCATTGTTTCTTCAATGTCACTTGTTGGGTTTTTTCTCCAGATGGTAGTACTATGTTTTTCTTAGGAATTTTTGGAGCATGGCTGATACCCTTTTTTCGCAAAGTTGAAGTGGAGGAAAATCTTGAGAGTGGCTGGAACTTGAAGGGCTTGGCATGAATATTTGTGTATATGAAGACTTTTAAGTTGATGGAGTTTTAGGTTCAGGAGGCTTTTTGGATTCTGGGGTACGAGGTGATGTTGGTTTGGATTTGGGCATGGTTTCACTATTCTCCAAGCTAGGGGTGAATATTTCTGGCATTTTTGGCCATTCTTGGGGTTTGTAACTGACAAGAAATTCATATTTACACGGACGGATTAACGAGGCAATCGAAGGATCTTTATTTTCATATTTGACCCGAAATTGTCTTTCAGTAGTTTTACCCTTTTTCTTGGATTTTAATTTGCGCTGGTGATGTTCACCATATTGTCCTATTGGATCTTCTAAATAGTCTTGACAGGTGCAACTAAGACCCCATAGACAGTGTCCAGTGAAGGGGCATTTGAACCACCACATTCTTTTTCATTCTTTATTGAAATATTGGCACCGGTCATGTTCTTCCATGATGCTTTGTATATTTCAGAATAATTCTCCATGATATTCTGGGTATGTATCTATTGTATCTTTGGGTTGAATCATTTGGCAAGAAAAGAAGGTTTTATTGGGTTTTTTGAGATGGGAATTGTCAAGGCTTATGCAAACAGTTTTGTCACTTCTTTTGGTAAAAGGTTGGTTCACTAGATTGTAGAGATTCCTATGATTCTCTTGGCTTCTCATAATTTGTGATCCAAGAATCAAGAAGGATTTTGACTAGTTCATCTTTGGAAATCTGTCTGGGTATTTGGGTGCACATGGTGTTTCCTTTTGGTAGCATCAATAATTAAGAGTAAGGCATTTTCTCCTCCGGGTAGGCAAAGATCCATGTCATGATTTTGGACTCGCCACGTCATTTGGTAGTGAAGGGTAGCTTGGATCGAGTCTTTGGCTTGTAGGGCTCCCTAGATTTTGACTTGGATTTTTAGGGCTTCGGTTAGGTACGGGTCATAAAGGGACATGTTGAAATTTGGAAAGATGGTTATGAAGACAATTCCGCCATTTAGGGTAACTTCGGCAGTACCCAAGTTTGCATGTTGGTACTCCAAATATCGTGTATCTAGAAGAGAAAGTCGAGCTGCTATAGGTTGACCTTTTCTTTCGTGATATGTTAAAGAGATTCGGATAGCACTAAAATGGATATGGGTAAAACCATGATCTCTCCATTGTCTGGGAAAATCATCTGGTATTTGAAGGGTGATAAATTATTCCTCTCAAGTGGTAAGAATAGGGTGCTGGTCAAGTTTTGAGGCAGCAACATATTCTTTAACTCCTTTTGGTATGTGTTGGACTAAGGAACGAATTTGAGTCCAGGGTGCAAAAGATTGTTTTGCAAAGGCTGAGTAAGGGTTTATAAGAGGTAGTTTAGTGGAAGATACTTTTTGTTCTTAGGGTAGGATCTCTAATTCATAGAGGTAATCATATTTTTTGGACAAGGTTTTATATAGAGTAGGGGACATATTCATTTTTGCAAGGGAAGAGGATGAGGATGATGAAAATGACTCAGACATATTTAGTAAGCTATTCCTCCCTCCGAAAAGATGTGTTGGCTCTTATAACACAGTGCATGGAATAGAGTAAGAGACTCCAAGAAAGCAAACTAAACAATAGATACAAAAGTTTTCCTACAAAAAGGTGTTAGCTTCAACAACCCATAAGGGATGGCTTGCCAAGCTACACAAACAGTTAATTTGTTTATAGTCACAAAAGTTTTCCTACAAAAGGGGATGGCTTCAATAACCCATAAGGGAGGGCTTGCCAAGCTACACAACTTAGAAAACTTTTGTACTATAACCAACGTTAGCTGTTTATAACTCAGAAAACTTTCGTACTACAATAAGCTAACTTTCTTAGAGTATTATTACTCTATTTTTCATACATGGACCGGCCTTTCCATCCATTCGAAAGAAAGAACAAGAGAGAAATTTAGAAATCACTCATATGTAGTATTTCACAAAAGATTGACAAGGTCTACAAGATGATTACTAGATGATCCTACAACTACTACAATGCCTCCTTTATATAGGGCTAGGAGGTTATTACAAGACAAACTTTTATGATAAAATAAACCCATCTTACATGGCAAACTTATCTTACAAGTGGGTCCTTCTCATCATGTGAAGAACTTTAGGCAAGACAACTAAAAAACACTTGAAAATATGTGAAATGGGTAAAATATACATGGTGTAGCATGTGAAAGTATGTGGGATCATGTGACGCCATGTAAAAGTATGATGTTGCATGTGACTAAGCATGCGGAGGCATGTGGAAGTGTCACGCCCCAAATTTGAGGGACATGACCGGCGCCCGACCAGGAAGCCCCAGTCAAGCAGACCTGGGTGCCTTTCCGACCCCACGCGTTATCTCATGTTTTCCCTATTCATTATTTGCAAGAACTAGCCATATAATTAACTTAAAACACCTTTTTGCAAAATATACATACATAGTAGTTAACGAAGTTATTAATTCGTTTCCCAACAAAAGAAACGGGGATATACATAAGCTTTTACCCATATCCACTATCTACGGAGCCTCCAAAAATACAACAGGATGATACAGTATTTGCTGGTAACAAGGCTCCGGCTATACCTTATACAACAGCAAAAATAAAACCACGGAAACAAACAGCCTAAGCCACGCAGGGCCCCGAGGGGAATGGGGCTCACCAAAAAGCTGATGAAAGGCGGAGGGAGAGCTATAAATGGTGGGCTGGAGTACCTACTACAGATCCACCTACAATTATAACACGAATGTAGCGTCCCCGGAAAAAGGGACGTCAGTACATTTGAATTGTACTGGTATGTATTAACAAACTTTGCTCCAAGTAAACTCGAACCATAAACAAGTAAGCAGTAGTAATAGAACGACAAACAAATCCACAAGAAGAGAACAATTAAGCCAAAAAGGTATACAACCTCTCCTCCACAAATAAGTATGTAGTTGTAACAGAAATAACAATCAAATCCACAACGAGAGAACGAATCAAATCAACAAATTTACAATCTCTCATGTTTCCCCTTCCACATTACCACATCAATAGTTTCACAATTGGTTAAAATTTCATTTCAATGGCGATTTCGATCGCTTTCCAACCTTATTACCTCGGCCACCCTTATCACCACAACCCACACCTTATTACTTTGTATTGCAGCACGCAACCCGATCCCATCGAGCAAATCACAATTCACAAGCAACACCACAACCAACAAGTCACAAGAATAACAATAATAATTCTCAAGAAATAACAGCAATAATTCTCAAGGAGTGGCAACAATAATTTACATGAACTCCCAAGGCCATCGATACCATTTCCTTCCATCACTTGTGTCACAATTTTTACCACATAGCACACTCACAATCACAAACTTCGTTTATTTTCAATTACTTGCATCAATATAGTGAAGGCAAAACCACAATCACCCAACCATACCAACCACAAGAATTTCACACCAATTCATGTAGAAATCACATACCAAGCACTCGAATACCCAAACAAGGTGATTTTACCAATTTAAAAGTTAGCCATACATACTTGGAGCCGAATTCCTTTTTAATTCTTACTTCAAATTCACCGAAATCTAGCAACGTCAACATAATGCACAAATTAATATACGTAGCATAGAATTCAAGGTTCACAATCACTGCCCGACTATATTTAGGCCATTAACCCTTTCTTTTCACAAGTCTTTGCTCCCACCCCATTACTCTCACTAGGTTTTAGGTTATAGAAAGACCATGCATGAATGAGTTCGACTCTTATTTTCAAAAACCTACGCATGAGACTCCCCCCTCACCCCAATTTAAAACAGAATTTCAATGGAACAAGTTAGGGATTTTACTTGTAGGGAAAGGGGGATGAAGATAAGCTTGAATTTCCCCCGCCCGGATAACTTTGAAGAACAAGATTTTGGAGAAGATGAGTTTCTCTCTCAAGACCCTCTCTTCCTCTCTCTTAATTAGATCAGAATGTCGTTAAAATGAGGGGGTTGGGGTATTTTATTAAAAAGAGGTCGGGTTTTAAAATTGGAAAAATAGAAGCCCGGCAAGATCTGCGGTCACATTCTGCGATCGCAGAACTGAAATGTGGTCCACATAGTGGACCACAAAAATGCCCTCAAAACTCTGAAGGTCTGTTCCGGTATGCGGCAGGAATGCGGTCCGTAAATCGATTATGCGGTCGCATAACGGACCGTATTTTTAACATTAATTTTGACCAATCTACTATTTCACTATGCGGCAGGAATGCGGTCTGCTTATTGATTATGCGGTCACATAATGTACCGCATTTTCAACATCAATTTTGACCAATCTACTGTTTCACTATGCGGCAGGAATGCGGTCTGCATAGCTGATCTGCGACCGCATTCTGGACAGCATAAGTGACAATCTCTGGAAACTTGATTCAGTTGATTTTTTTTAAAAGCTTAGTTTACTACCAAGGGTCTGAACTGCAGTGAGCAAGCTCGGCGCGAAGAATTCTACACATTCCTAACACATGTTCGGAGCCGACACCACAAGTTACTAGGTTTTGAGTTAAAAAATTTTATGGTGTCTCACATCCTCCCCCACTTAAAAATCATTTGTCCCCCAATGAGGACTTATCCCCAACCCTTTAGCATTCTAAGGCTTGTTGGTTTTTGAAAACAAGTTATGCAAGTTCTTGTACCTTTTTTCAAACCCCCTTATTTTAGAAAAAATTTGCGAGAGTTTCCTTTGTAATTTGGACATTTCTGCCTAACAGAGGGCCCACGAAACACAAATTCCAACATCATAGAAGATACTTTATAATAGAAGCAATACGATGGCAAGTTATCATATATAATTTCCTGTAAATCCTCCACAATCTTACCAGTTATGGAATCGACATAACGAAGTCGCACCTTTTGAGGAAGTTTATCCAGCAAATCCATGATCACTTTCACTCTTGCTGTGCACTAAAAGTAAAATTAAGTTAGAGATTATTAGAAATCCAACATTCAGAAGTTGATATTGTACAATTCAAGTCTATTATCTTACATTACATCTACTAGCATCTAAAGTCCCATTTACATTTTCCCAAAAGACCAAGTCCATCATTTGTTCTTTTTACAAGCCAAAAACCAGATCATTTACATGGATAAGCCAGTTGACCCTCCATGCAAAATAACTATTCAAAGATATCACTAGCCTCCCTGGCTGCCAGAACTATTTCCTTTGCCCCAAAAACATGTTACTTTACCCCACGTATCATTCGTTCCATCACTTGTTTCTTTTGATTTGTTCACATCCTCAGTATTGGATTTGTTTGCAGTCCAACTTGTAGTCATATTTCTTGAAGTAGCTCCCTAGTTCCAGCTTGTTCCCATGCCATTCTTATCCTTTTTTACACTAACACTTATGTGCTGACCCCCTCCCTAGATGCCAGAACTGTTTCCTTTGCCTCAAGAGCTGGTTGCTTTACCATACGCATCACCCGATCCATCATTGGTTGTTTTACCCCATGCATCACTCGGTCCGCCACTTGTTTCTTTTGATTTGTTTGCAGTCCAAGCTGTGCTCGCAATTTCTGAAGCAATTCCCTGGTTCCAACTTGTTCCCATGCCATTATGATCCTCTTTTTCACTAGACACTACAACAAATAAGGTCTTTTGCTTGTAGAGTGAAGTTCACATTACTTGGAAAGGTATTCATAGTTGTGTCTATTCCAAATAGTAGTCCAAGAGATATATAAGCATAAAGTTACAGGCAGCAGTACTATGAAATATTGTTTGATCCTAAAGCTCATTAAGGTGGTTGACTAGAATTATAAAAGTTTCCGACTGTATTGGCCTTACTACATCAACAGAATATTAGTATTTAGAAATTGGCGTTCTTTTTGCTCTTAATTTTGTGGTCATTTCATTATTCTGTCAGTTCTTTACGATTAGAGTATTTTGCATTCATAATCTATACTAGACCAAATGAAGTGAGTGCTTTCAATGGTAATAAATCACACTTGGGAACTTAATCGTGGTGGTCAGGCAAAAGCATTTAAGTTCTGAACCAATAGCCATGTTGATACTAGAACTAATATGCTTTGTGTTCATGTTCAAGGTTCAGGAAACGGAAACTTGCATGCATGGAACATCAACGCACTAAATAAGGTAATCTCTTCCCCCGTGTGTGTTAGGCCTGTAGCAGTTGTTATTTGGAAGCACCTCTTCACTAAACATGATATAGTGTTTTCTTTCCTTTTTCTTTCCCTTGTAAATGGGATGCTTCCAAGCCGCCACTGGAAAGGAACGAACTGCATGAGGTCTGGAAGAATATTCCAGTTGTAGAACAAGCAACAAAATAGTGTTCAATATCATCTGTGATATGCTCTACATATTGTTGTGTTTTACTTTTTCTTGTTCTGGTGTTATATATCTGGAAGCAATAAGTTCAGTTGTTTTGACTGCGTGCCTCGGGGCTTAAATAGTCTATGATGAAACTACTGATGTTCTGATGCAACCTCTTTGTCTTGTTTTGTTGCCCCTCTCTCTCATTCTCTGCTGCCGATAATAACTCAAATGAAAATCTTTCCAATTATAAAAACCACCCTTCTGGTGAAAACACATAATGACCTTGCTAGTTTCCTGTTCTTGTTACTCTTTCCGTTTCAATTTAGGTGATGCAATGAGGCTACGAAGATTTTACTCTTCTGTGGAAGATGAACCAGACATTTTCCTCTTGAGTTGGAAAAACTGTATCTTGGCATGGCAGCTCAGATGGGTCTGTGAGATTTGAAGGAAAAAGTTCTATTTTTTATGTTTCTTCTGTCTCATAAGGCTACTGTTGCTTGCAGCCATTGCAGGTTTTAAAGCTCTTCAGACTGTCTTGAGTTAGAAAATAGCACAGGTCCTCTAATCTTTGATACTTGAACTGTGTTTGCTTAATCTTCTTGTTTTTGGAAGTGTTCACCACTTTTTGTTCCTTGACAGAGTGAGTAGTAACATGAGATAATTATTTTTCCAGTTATTTAATAATAAGTAATTTGTAGTTATTCATTTGAAGACATCAACACTATTTGGATTAGCTACTCTTCTTTTGACAAAATTATTTTATAATTTCAGGTCATACCATCTGATATTGGACAATTTAGCGGGTGAAAGATTTCAAAATGATGAAAAGTTGCGGAAATCATTTGAAGACCATCATTTGGATTAGTTATATAATGACATTAGCTATTTAGTCTAAATTATATATTTTTATGTTTTAAGTTAATGTGATATTAATTTTTTTTGATTAGTACTTCCTTCTATTTGTTAAGATTAATGAGATACATTTATGTTTTTTTTCGAATCAATATTAATATATTTTATTATTTGAGTCATATTATGTAGAAATATAGTAACTACCATAAATTATGGCTAAACTATTTATAATTGGTATAAAACAAAATGCCGTTAAAGATATTGACTTTTAGCGGCAATTTAGTTAAACATATTAGCCATTAGATTGGAAGCTAAAAGGGCAAACTAAGATGCTTTCAGAAGGGATGCTATGACTATTTTAATTGTCACAAAATAATTGCCATTAAAGATACGAACTTTTAGTGGCAATTATTTTTAATTTAACGGCTATAAAAAATAGATGTTAAACAAGTATAATTAGCCGTTTGGATTGGATTTAGTAGACATTATAATTGCCACAAATAATTGCTTTAGCAGAAACTATTTTGAATGTAGTGGCTATAATAATGGACGCTAAAGAAGTATAATTAGCCATTTTGAATTAGAATTAGTGGCCATTATAATTGCCACAAATAATTGCCGTTAAAGATAATAACTTTTAGCGGCAATAAAATACACCATTTACCAGCTTTTGTGACAATAGCCGCTAAAGGCTTTAGCGACCCCAACATCAGCGGCTAAACACCAATGGCCGGTAAAAGTTATAGCGACTATTGTTATTGCCGCTAAAATCGTTTTTAATTTCCGCTAAACACCCTTTTTGTTGTAGTGAAAGTCGAAATACAACAAGTTGAACTTTTCTTCCGTGATATGTTAAAGCGATTCGGATAGTACCAAAATGGATATGAGTAAAACCATGATCTCTCCATTGTCATGGGAAAATCATCTGGTATTTTAAGGGTGATAAATTATTCCTCTCCAGTGGCAAGAATAGGATTCTGGTCAAGTTTTGAGGCAGCAACATATTCTTTAACTCCTTTTGGTCTGTGTTAGACAAAGGAACGAATTTGAGTCCAGGGTGCGGAAGACTTTTTGGCAAAGGCTGAGTAAGGTTTATGAGAGGTAGTTCAGTGGAAGATACTTTTTGTTCTTCGGGTCGGATATCTACTTCATAGAGGTAATCATATTTTTTGGACAAGGTCTTATATAGAGTAGGGGACATATTCATTTTTGCAAGGGAAGAGGATGAGGAAGATGGAAATGACTCAGACATATTTAGTAAGTTATTCCTCCCTCCGAAAAGATGTGCTGGCTTCCATGCAATGGAAACTCCCACTGTGATCCACAATGGTGGTGGTCCTGGGGCTGCCAAGATCTCTGATAGCCTAGGGCGAGCTGCATCATCCATAGCAAACTTCTCCATGTACTGGACTGCTTCTACCTCCATAAATCCCATATATGTATTCAATGTGCATTGGTCGAATCTAACCTTCAAATTCCGCACTTTGGTCACTTTGTACCTTTCTTGATGTGTGCCATATTGGCATAAAATTCACGTACCAAGTACTCATTGGCATCCATAACACTTTAGGATTACCACATCCACCCCTTGCGCTCCCCGAACTGCCTAATGACATTTGGATTTTATTTATCCAAGTCTTTCACTAAAAATTGTCGCTCAACTATGAGCGATCTTTGGGGCCACCATTCTCTGAACCTTGTGAAGGCTACCAAGCTCACAAATCTATATTCCCATATCTCCTTCTTCTTCGACCTCTCTAGGTGCCATATTGGCAAAAAATTCATGTACCAAGTACTCATTGGCATCAATACACTCTAGGCGAACCACATCCACCCCTTCACTCCCTGAACTACCTAGTGACTTTTGAATTGTACTTTTCCAAGTCCTTCACAAAAAATTGTCTCTCAAGTATAAGCGATCTCTGGGGCCACCATTCTCTCAACCTTGTGAAGGCTGCCAAGCTCACAAATCTATCTTCCCATATCTCCTTCGTCTTCGAACCCTCTAGGTCGCCCACTCTTGTGTAACCTCCTCTACCATCATTAAGAGAATCATCATTACCATAAAAGGGGATAGGTTTTGCAGGGGAATGTGAGGAAGAGGGCTCGGAATCTTGGCTACCCTTTTTCGAACCCTCCGAAGAACTAGAAGAGTAGGAGGGTTCATCTCTCAATTGTATTCTACCCGAAAATTGTTTGGGTTGAGATTGTGCATTGGGTTGTGCTTGCACATAGTTTCCCTCTGAGGCTTCCCTAGAAGGGAGGTACTCACTGTATTCTAAGGGTTCAGGGACCCTGTTGGGAGTTGCCTTCTTGTTTATTGCTCTTTGGACTAAGAGTGGGAGGTTTCCTCTGCCTCGGCCTCAGGAGGGTTCACCCCTCCCTTTAGATGTGTCACCTCTACCTTGTGATCGAACAAACATCTTCAATATAAGGTACATAAGTCACCTATAGGTCCAAGACAGTGTTAACAGATGCAGCAAAATAGTGTTCAAATGAGACAGTGCAGACCGCACAAAAGTGAGTGCGTCCGCAGACTACCATGTGTGGACCGTACAGTTTTAAAGTGCGGTCGCACATCCTGTTGTGCAAATTGCACAATTTTTAATGCGCCACACAATCCCAAGTTCAGACTACTGGTCCTCTATTCTTTTAACTGTGTGGTCGTACTCATTTTTCCACGGCCGCATAATCATTCTGTCGACCACATAATTTTGTGTACTACAGCACAATTTTAAATCTCACAGCACTGACATTATGTTTTGCATTTTTTATATAATTTAGACATGGTATGTGCATATAAACATGATTAATGATCTACCAAGTCCCTAATGAACACATATGCTATTAACCACATGATTTTAAGTAAACATGAATAACATTTAACATTTTAGGCCTAAAAATAACTATACTGTTGAAGAACAAAAACTAACAAAAATTGAAAAATTAGAAAATGCATTGAACATACAAATGATGAAGGATTCAAGTAGGAATCCACACCAATGAAATGAATGAGGTGTAAGGCCTGTGAAAACTTGTACTCAAAATATAGTAGCTCGTAATGCCAAGTTGCGAATATGTGCTAGAAATGTGTAAAATTCTTCGTGGCGAGATTTCTCGCCGTGGTTCGAACCCTTTTTAATGATCTAGAAATTTAAAAATCAAGAATTAAAGTTTTTAGAAAAGTGCTATTATGCGATACAGAATGCGGTCACAAATCAAGTATACGGACTGCAATTCTACCGCAAAGTGAGTCAGTGGGTTAGTTAAAATTAAGGTCAAAATGTGGTCGATTATGTGATCTCATAACAGGTATGCGGACCATATTTCTGCCGCAAACCCAAACGGAATGTTCATATTTTTGGAGCACTTTTGCGGTCCATTCTGCGGGTCGCATATCCTCTTTACGATCGCATACCTGACTCGGGGCTCCAATTTTTCTAACTTTTAAACCCGAACCCTTATTGATATATTCAATATTATAGCTCATTTTAAGCATATCTTCTGAGACTTTTAGAGAGAGAGAGAGAGGGCCTTAGAGAGGGAAAGTGTCTCCCATCAAATTCTCCTTGAGCCTTGCTAAAACATTGAAGAAAATCAAATGAAGACACCTAAGTTTCATTCCCAAGAGGTAAGATTCATCACCTCAGCTACATGAAATTCTCTGCATGCATATCACACCATAGGATATTAGAAGGTAGAAAACTAAAAAGAAGGCAATTGGGGGTATAAAATGATACAAATTCCTCACAAAAAGGGGCTAAGCTCACAATGCACCTCTGGTGTTTGATTATATGTTCGAACCAAGCTATAATTTCAGTTTCATCTCTAATTCTCGGTTCAATTTGTAATTCTTAAACAATAGATCGAAATGCTAAGAGTTCCGAAGTTTTGTAAGGATTAAGGAAGGCTATATTGAGGTATGCTTGGCTAAAACCCCTTTTTATAAAAAATTGAGCTCCGTTGGCATCTATGCAAATGTGGTAAGAGTAGAAATTTTGGATGTAATGATTGTCATTCTATATGAATTGGTGTGCAATTATTTATGTATCAACATGAAGAATGTGCCTTAACGTGTTTAATAAACTATCCTTGATATTTAAAGATGTGTGAAGAATGCAAATCATGTGTTGACATGCCTAGGCTATAAGCCAATATTAAATTTATGATTTGTCGTGCTAAACCATGTGAAATCCTACTCGTGTTTGCCACTTGAGTTGCTTGTGTGTGTGCCTATGATCACAAATTGCTAGATGGACATTGAAAATGGAAAGGATCTGATAATTGTGGCCCTAAGTGCCAATGAATGGATATGATATATGTGAAATAAAGATTCAAATGAGATGAATAATGAGAAAGGAACAACATCTAAGTAAGGTGGCCTAGCCGATCGGGCCATGATCGGACACCATGCCGCACACATGGTGATGTGCAAATATTGAAACCTGGAAAAGGGAAATGAAATAGTGATTGAATTATATGTCTTAAATGAGGCGACCTAGACAGTCGAGTTGGGATCGGACTCTGCTCAAGATAGTGGTGGTGTTGAGAACAGTGATGAGTATATGAAAGAAACACCCCAAATTGAATTACGAAAATTTTATGCAAGATTATGTGGTTTATATATGTGTGATGATATGGTGTCCAGTTCAAATCTTTGATTTACCCTTGTGATTTCTTTGATTCTTTCTTGATAGTTCTTTCTAGTAAAACGGTGTTTAGTTATGCATACTTGTACTATTCCATGGTACTAGCGTCCCTTTTGCCAGGGGCGCTATATTTTTTAAATGAATGTAGGTGGCTCCATTGCGGATAGTGCCGACTGCGCGTAGAAGGTTACCTTCTTCTCAAAGTCTTGTTGAGCCTCTTCCTCCTTCAAGGGGTTCTATGGTATATCTTTTGTTGTTGTGGATTTCAATTTGAGGTATAGCCGGGGCCTTGATGCAGGCATTTGTTGTACTTATCTTTTGTATCCTTAGAGGCTCCGTAGATGTGTGTGTGGGTCGTGTATGGGTGTTGTGGGGGCTCATAAACTATGTTGTAATTATAAAACTCCTACTTTATATAAATTGTAACCTTATGGAAATTTCGGAAACTAACTTAAATTATGGATTAAGTTTGTAATATGGAAATAGCTATCATTGTTGAATATGCTACCTTTCCTTGCCTAAATAAAAAGGGAAACATGGTTATCTTTTTAATAAAGAGTGGGTTAGGAAGTATGTGTTAAGGCTTGCTTGGTTGGGTTCACCTGATCGAGCTACGGTCGCATCTCCCGAGGTTGGGGCGTGACATGAGGAGTGTGAACCAATTTGGCATGCATTGTTCTTGCATAGGTCTCAAGAACTCAGAGTGTTTAAAGTTGTCAAAAATGCACCGAGGTTCTATATATAGGTTTACCAAGTTGGTCAAAAGTTAAGCTGAGTGCGGCTGCACAATTTGAGTGCGGACGCAAAAATTTTCACGAACCACAAAATTTCAAACGCTGCCACAAAATAGCTATGTTTTCTTTCAGACCAATCGTTAGAGATTTTCATTTTTGGGTCTCCAGTTGTGCGGCCGCAGATTCTTCTCTCCTGTGGCATACAAGATTGTACGGTCCGCAGTTTTTCAACACTTAGTTGTTTTCCTAGGCACAGTCCCTGCAAATCAAACTCATTCCTACATACAATTCAAAACTAGTTAGCATAAAATAAAACCTATCTAAAGAAGAAGAAAAAGATAAAGAAAAAGACACATGGGTTGCCTCCCATGAAGCACTTGATTTAATGTCGCGGCACGATGCAAATTACCAATCACTTGAAATGAAGAACTGCCACGGTGTGCCATCATCAACTTTTCCAAGATAGTTCTTCACCCGGTGCCCATTGACTCTAAACACTTCATCATTCTTATTTTTCAATTATAAGGCTCTGAATGAGGTCACACCAACAACTTCAAATAGGCCAATCCATTTTGACTTCAACTTGCCCGGAAACATCCGCAACCGAAAGTTGAATAATAACGCAAGATCACCTTCTTTAAACTCCTTGTTTCGAATGTACTTGTCATGGAGGTACTTCATCTTACTCTTTTATTGAGATGAGTATGTGTAGTCATGGTACCGGAATTCATCTAGCTCATTCAGTTGTGCCACCCTTAAGTTCGCGGCGACATCCCACTCAAGGTTCAACCTCTTCAATGCCCACATGGCCTTATGCACAAGTTCCAGTGAAATGTGACAAGCTTTCTCAAACACCAACCGATATGGAGACATCCCAATCGATGTTTCGTAAGCCATCCTATAAGCCCAAAGAGCATCATCAAGCATTCTTGACCAATCCGTCTAGTTTGCATTCACTGTCTTTGATAAAATACTCTTGATTACCCAATTGGAGACTTCCACTTCTCCGCTTGCTTTAGTATGATAGGAGATCGTGACTTTGCGAGTGAGGTATCAAAAGCTTTGTTGCAAAAATGCAAACCGCTATCACTTATGATAGCCCTTGGAGTACCAAATCTTGTAATGATGTTCTTCTTCAAAAACACCACCACACTCCTCACTTCATTGTTGGGTAAAGCAATGGCCTCAACCCAACTAGAGATATAATCAACCGCAAGTAGAATGTACGTGTTCCCACAAGAGCTCATGAACGGTCCCATGAAATCAATGCCCCACAAATCAAAGATGTCAATTTCTAAAATGATGGTGAGGGGCCTCTCATTCTTCTTAGAAATCCCATCGGCCCTTTGAAATTCATCACAACACTTGACTAGATCACTAGAGTCCTTGTAGAGAGTAGGCCGATAGAATCCACAACTCAACAGTTTTGTTGTCATTCTACCTCCACCATGGTGACCACCATACAGTGAAAAGTGGCAATCCTCAATTGTTTCCCCTTCCTCCTACCTCGCCACACATTTTCGTATCACACAATCAGTACAAATTTGGAAGAGATGCGGTTCATCCCAATAATAGTCAAGGCAAAATTGTTTGAGATTCTTCCTTTGGTTTGAAGAGAACTCATTCACTACATGCCACTCACAAGATAATTTGCTAAATTGGGAAACCATGGAATCTGTTATTGAAATTGCTAGAAGCCGCTCATCGAGAAAGGAATCATTGATCGCAAGGCCACATGGCCTCCCCTCCTCCTCCAATCGAGATAAGTGGTCCACCACTTGATTTTCACTACCTTTGCTATCTTGGATCTCTAGATCAAAGTCTTGCAATAGAAGCACCCACCGCATTAACCTCACCTTTGAATCCTTCTGGCTCATTAGGTGCAGAAGCGCTGCAACATCGGTGTGGACAATCACCTTTGTATCCATCAATTACGGGTGAAACTTCTCCATAGCAAAGACAATAGCAAGTAGCTCTTTTTCAGTCACCATGTAATTGACTTGGGCTTTTTTCATGGTCTTACTAACATAGTAGACCGGATAAAAGATATTGTTAATTCGTTTACCCAAAACTACTCCAACCGCCACATTACTTGCATTACACATGAACTCAAAAGGCAAGCTCCAATCCCATATAGTGATAATTGGAGTAGTTGCCAGTTTGAACTTGAGCAATTCAAATGCCTTCATGCGGTCCTCATTGAAATGGAATTTGGCATACTTCTCTAAAAGTTAACACAAGGGTTCCACCACTTTCGAAAAATCCTTGATGAAACGGCGATAGAACCCCGCATGACCCAAGAAACTTCTCACTCCCTTCATGGATGTAGGGGCGGAAGTTTAGAAATTACCTTTATTTTGGCCTTGTCAACGTCAATACCAGTCTTTGAATTTTTATGCCAAGGATAATGCCCTCCTCGAAAATGAAGTGACATTTCTCCCAATTCAATACCAAGTTTGTCTTTTCGCATCTTGCCAAGACCTTATCCAAAATTTTCAAGCAATGATTGGAAGAATTCCCAACCATAGAAAAGACATCCATGAAGACCTCAAGAATATCCTCCGCTATGTCGGTGAAAATAGCCATCATACACTGTTGAAAAGTCATCGCTGCATTGCATAACCCAAATGGCATCCGTGAGAATGCAAAAGTAATATAGAGACATGTGAAAGTAGTATTTTCTTGATCCTCCAGAGCAATAAGAATTTGATTGTCTTCCGAATACCCATCTAGGAAAGAATATAAAGCACGGTCGGCTAATCTATCAAGCATTTTATCAAGGAAGGGAAGTGGGAAATGATCTTTCTTGTGACTTTGTTGAGCTTGCAATAGTCCATGCACACTCTCTATCCGGTCATCATTCTTGTGTGACCCTCGTTCTTCTCATTGGTAACTACAGTCATGCCCCCTTTCTTTGGGACACATTGCACTGGAGAAGTTCATGAAGTATCGAAAAAAATAGAGTAAACAACCCCGACATCCAACCCCTTGATTACCTCCTTCTTGACCACCTCTTCATTGGTTCATTTAGCCTTTTTTTAAGTTCAGTGAAGGGTTTGGAACCCTTTTCTAAAATAATCTCGTGCATGCAAAAGGTGAGGCTTATGCCCCAAATATCCGCCAATATCCATCCAATTGCTCTCTTCCTTATTTATAGAACCTCTAATGTGGACTGTATATGCATGTTAGTCAAACAAGAGGAAAGAATAACCAGTAACATAGAAGAAGGGTCAAGGAATTCATACTTGAGATGCGAAGGAAATGGCTTTAACTCCAATGTGGGAGACTCCTCATTTACGGTCTTTATTGGGGGGGTCTTTCGGTTTTCAAGATCAAATGATAACTTGCGGGGTTCATAAGTGTACGGCCCCATTCCTTGATGCATTCACACATTCCACACAGCATTCTTTTTTCTCATCATTATCAAGGTTGAGCAAAACGGCTTCCAAATTATCCTCAATATTTATTGTGGCACTAGCATAATTAATAATCACATTGGTTGCCAAATCCATGAATCAACAAACTTCATTGCTATTCCAATTACCTCATAGATTTGCACACATGGAAGACCACCTTTTAATCACTGTCACACCTCCTTTTTTGCACAACCGGGGGTATATAAGGGAGTTTTTCCAATTAAAGTGATATTAATCGAGATGGGAATTTTTTATTTAATCAGAGTCACCACTTGGAATAAATTATGGTGTCCCAGGTCACCGGTTTATTTTAAATCCCAAATCGAGGAAGTTTTAATTTTAAAGAGTAGGTGAACTAAAAATTCTATTAACCCGGGAGAAGGTGTTAGGCATTCCCGGACTAATGTTTGTTTATACAAATTACATGGTATCTCTTTCAAACATCATAAATCCTTCAAGGTCCAGAGGAATTTCCATTAGTGGTGGAGAAAAAGTAGCTCGGTCATCGCCACTTCCATTATTAGGCGAAGCAATATCCTCTTCAAGTTCAGCTAGTATTTCATCGTAAGATTCATCTTGCTCTGGTTGTGATTCAACAACTCTAAAATTTCTTCTTTCTGAAAGGATCCAATCTCCGAAAAGTGCTGATTGTTTCAAGCTCTCCCTCATAAGCGCTCTATAATCACCGATTAGAAGTCTTGCTTGACTCAAAGAGCTTTTTGATGCAACTGTGGAAGCTTGAATAGTTAAATGTCTCATCCATCCTTAAAAGTACCGGAACGTATTTTTCTTTGTCCTTCCGCCATTGCAAAAGATTAAAGGAGTCGACGGTATTCAGTTCCTCAATTTGATGCGACAAATAAACTTCAAGCTCATCTAGTTGTGAAAAATCATTGCTATTAGAACCAAAAGAACCCCTAAACCCTGTCCAAGCACTAAGTGTTATTACTCTCATAGTTCTTTTAGATGATTGAGAATAAGAAGAAGAAGTTGTGTAAGGCCCCACAAAATTTGGTATGAAATTTATGATTTTGTGGTGGCAGTTAGGCAAACTATAATAGTTTATGTGCTAATTAGTATGAAGGATATCAATTATATATGGAAATAAGTGTATAAGTCATATAATAGTAAGTGGGGTCTAAGGAGAATCCTAAGTCTAAGTCAAGTTGGAAAATTACATAATAGGCTAAATGTCACGACTCAATTTCCAAACCCGGTCGTGACAGCGCCTCTCATGAAGACAAGGCCAGCCAACTAACCCAATTCGTCTCTTTAACAATTATTAAACATAATGAATAGAAAATAAAACTTAATGGCATTGAAAGCGGTTAATTACGACCCAACACAACCCGACCGGGGTGTCACAAGTTACGAGCATCTAAAGAAAACCTGAACACAACTATAGGGCCAATAATAATATACAGAATAAAATCTGGAATCAAAAGATGATGTCCGGTGCCGCGAACGCTGGCGGTCACCTTGCCCACTACAGCAGTAATACCTTCAATCAGCTATTAACCCGCTTCCGGGTGAACAATACCTGCAATTGCACGTGAGGTGCAGGGAGTAAAGTGAGTACTCCAAGTCAATGAGTAGTAAAAGTATATAATAACTGAGCAGCAAGAAATCACGTAAAGCAACCAACATGCTATACTGAAGCCGGGTACAATTTCCGAGAAAACGGTGAAATCAATGAACTCTTTAGAAATGTTTCGGCTCAATTCAAATTTCTTTTGAAAATGGTGTTTTCAATAATTACGAAAATTGTTTAAAAAAAATAGTTAGTGCTGATTAGCATAGAAAATCCGCCCCTCGGGCAGAAATACCACAGTATAATAGGTAAAAATGCAAATAAGTATGTAAGATGAGCATATAAAAGTTTGCCCCTCGGGCACAGCTCAAAACAGTACCAGCCCCTCGGGCTCAATATCAACCGCTTAGAACCGTATCGGCCGCTCGGGCTCAGTCTCAATCACATGGTACAACATCAGCCCCTCGGGCTCAATATCAACCGCTCAGAACCGTATCAGCCCCTCGGGCTCAGTCTCAATCACATGGTACAACATCAGCCCCTCGGGCTCACTCCCAACTCACATCGGCCCCTCGAGCTCACTCCCAACTCACAACAGGGTACCCGCGCTCATTGTGGGTCTGCAGACTCCGGATGGGCTCCTACAGCCCAAGCGATATATCATCATAAGGCCTGAAAGCCTGTGCATATCAACATGAGGCCTGAAAGCCTTCTCACAAAACACTTGAGGCCTGAAAGCCTCCTCACATATCGCTCGAGGCCTGAAAGCCTCCTTATATATCACTCGAGGCCTGAAAGCCTCCTCACATCACTCGAGGCCTGAAAGCCACCTCGCATCACTCATCAGATCCTCAATCATGGCCCTCGGCCTCAATCAGTCCAAAAATAATCATAAGCCCCTCAGGCAGAAAATGCTTAGCTCAAACAATAGTTCAAATATCAGTTAAAAACCAAGGTTGAGCAAAAGTATAGTTGAGTTCATGAAACAGTGTAATTCAAATGGACTGAATTCAAATAATATTTCAAATAGTGAGGAAAAACAATGATGATAGCTCACAAGGAGTTCAAACAGTCGTCACTAAGCCCCAAATGTGGCAATAATCCCAAGTCATAGTGAAAAACAACATGTAATAGTCAAATACGCGGTAAAATCAACAACCGGGACGGACCAAGTCACAATCCCCAATGGTGCTCTATCCCACGCTCGCTATCCGGCATGTAAGTCACCCCAATATAACACTACGGTGTGCAAATCCGGGGTTTCAAACCCTCAGGATATCATTTACAATCATTACTCATCTCGAACCAGTGAAATCACTCGCTCACGATGCCTTGACCCTCAAATCGGCCTCAATGCATGTTGAATCTAACCAAAATCAGAGCGAATATATCACAATATGCCAAGGGAGCAATACCCAATCGAGAACAATCAAAATATAGCAAAAATCTCGAAACTAGAAAAACCTGAGCCCCGGGCCCGCTTCTCAAAAAATTACAAAACTCACATTACAGGATTCCTCGTCTCGAGACGAGTCCATACATACCAACAACTCCCAAATCCGAGCTCAAATGACATATCAAATCCCAATTTGAAATATCAAAAACTCAAGCCCTAGCCTTACCCCTTTTTAATGAATTTCAACCAATTTCCATGTTAAATCTATCATAATCTCATGTATTTAAGCCAAGGAACTTACCTCTAATCATTCCTCCTTGAATCCCTCTTCAAAATTGCCTCAAAGCTCTCAAAGCTCGCTCAAAAATGGAGGAAAATACATAACCCTCGCGGAACAAAAATGAATATAAATCCCTACTGGCCTTCAGGGGTTTCCGCTTCTGCGGTCCCCATGCCCGCTTCCGCGTAATCGCTTCTGTGGTTTCTATCCGCTTAAGCGGAATTTCATTAAACCACAGGGGCCGCTTCTGCGACTCAGATTCCCGCTTCTGCGGAACCTCACCTCCAGGCCAACCGCTTCTGCGACCTTACGTCCGCTTCCGCGGACTCGCTTAAGCGAAACCATTTCCGCTTCTGCGGAACTTCCCAACTCAGCCTCAGACTGCTTTTGCGACTTATAACTCACTTCTGCAGCACATTTTTGCAAAAGCAAAAATACCTGATACCAACAATATGAACCTACAACAAACTTCAAAAACTCCCCGTTTAACCACCCGAACTCACCCCGAGGCCCCCGGGACCTCAACCAAAAACACCAACACATCCTAAAACCCATTCAAACTTGTTCCAATTGTCCAAACACATCAAACAGCGCTAAAAATCATTAAATCACATCGGATTAAATCCTAAGTTTCTTCAAAACTTCTGAAATACGCATTCGATCAAAAACCCGACCAAACGATGTCCGAATGACATGAAAATTTGCACCATATCCAAAATCACCCAATGAAGCTACAGCAACTCTCGGAATTCTATTCCGACCCTCGAATCAAAATCTCACACATCAATCGGAATTCGCCAAAATACTAACTTCGCCAATTCAAGTCTAATTCTACAGCGGACCTCCAAAATCACTTCCGGCCACGCTTTTAAGTCACAAATCATCCCCCGAAGCTAACCAAATCACCGAAAATCACATCCGAACCTTCTAACTCATAAGTCAATGTCCGGTTGACTTTTCCAACTTAAGCCTTTCTTAAAGAAACTATGTGTCTCATTTCTTATCAAAACCAGTCCAAATCAACTCTAACATACCATATACCGATAACGAGACATGCAAAAGCATAAAATGAGGGAAACGAGGCAGTGACACATGAGACGACGGGTCGGGTCATCATATCCTCCCCAACTTAAATAATCGCTCGTCCTCGAGCGTACCCAGAGCTGTACTAGAAGCCAATCAATAGCTGAATAACCTTAGCAAGCATAAACCCAGGGTTATCCCTCGTCACCCTATCTCGCATTGGTCCAATAACACAATATAGCTGAAATTTTACGGTCCAACTAAACCATAAAACCGTAGGACCACATTGCACTTTCCGAAATCTTGCACAAGATCAGAACCTCACATCTTTAGTCGGAATAAACCCGAACTAACTATAATAACCCATCCCTACAACATCGGCTGCAATTATATGATATACCACATAACTGAAACACATGCAGCGATAACTTCCATTCACAGCAGCTGCCCATGACAACCAAATATTGATATAAAATCTCTTGTTAGATAAAGTTCATCCCAACTCTTTCATATACTACCCAATGATAAATGTACACACAATAAACCATAAAAATTTCTCAGATCACCCATACACGAAACCACTTCCATCTTGACTAATACCATAACAGATTTCCGGGCCGAACCTCAATATTTATTCTTCTAACAAGATGAGATCAAATCTGTTCGTATTCATTAACGACTCCAACGAACACCTCGAATCCAACACACCATTCTGGTGATATGATACCTCAACACCGGCCTAAGCCACACTTGCATAATACGCGTACCAATAAGAAATGATCTGAACATACTCGAATCATGACAAATAACTCAAACAAAAGAGTTGTACCTCAAGCTCATCTATACCATCACAACACCAGGATGAGACCCCGTCTCACATCATAAAATAGAACACATGAATCTACCCCAAAAGGTCATAACTCCACGTAGCCTCGCTACAATGCGTGATCCTATCCAAACACTGTTACACATGAAGCATCTCAAGTCGCTATAATCAAAATAGACAGCCGCGCACACTTGATGTCTGAAACTAAAGCAATTCATTACACCTACGGTGAAACAAATAACATACGTCACGCAACTTGATAGGCCATAATCAATACTCTATTTACGAGCAACACTCAATTACTCTTCCCGCTCGACTTCCACTATGAATCTCCAATAGAACTACACCACATGTGGCCATAACCAACAAATCACAACGCCTCATAGCATAGAAAAAGAAACTCATAGGTCTCCCCAAATCAATAACAAGTTCAAGAACGATCGAATCAACCTATCCCTCAACAGTACAACTCGGGGCCAACCAAGACAACTCAAGCTAAACACGTAGCCACATCGGCCTGCCAACGAACTCAATACCAAGAAGCTTGAAATTGTTCCTTCCACTACTATAACTCCTGCCGGAGCCATACTATACGTTGCCCGACACCAAATAAATACCAAAATCGACAATCTCACCCGGTGACATTTCCGGCCACAAGAAATGCATCTGAAAAAGTCCCTCAATACCGGAACTAAGTCAATGATAGGAACTTCTGCACTGACATCCACCACGAAGGCCCAATCAAGAAAAGCAATCATTCCTAACAGTCTGTTGGTCTTTGGAATACAACCCACTCTGCTAGAACATAATCTGATGCACCTCGCCACGCAACCTGTGGCATTTTCTGACATAGCCCATAGCACGATATTCTAGAATAACCTGACACTGAGATAACCAGTCTACACCCCAATATCATATCCACAACCTAACATACCAAGAAAACAAAGATCCACTCGGATCTCCAAATCCAAATAGCCGCTAAACGATGCCGATACACACGATCCATAACCACCACATAGTCTGTACCTGAAAATCCCAGTGTCCGACTCCATATAGCACACGAATCACTATACATGATCCCAAATTCCGTCGCATGAATACATATCACCTATCATGTACCCATTCATTCCACGAGAGATATTATAAAATTTCCCTGTGCCATCAACAAATTCAAATGTCAATAGTCATTCCAACAAGAAAATGCCGCAATACCACCAAAGTATTATTAGTTTAGATCACCTTCCCCTTTCACTGAACATATACCCCCATCAAATCACTAGAATAGCAGTACCACTTTCCTTAATCATCTACAGATCGACTCTTAAATCACCTGCAGCTTCCCGTGCTGCTTAAGAATTTAATGACTTTCCATTTCGAACTAAACCGAACCTTACACACACAAATCCCAATCCCCCACAACATATCGCATATGCCATACCACACTAGGATAATATGAGAACTCCATCTCCCTTTTCCTAACCACAAACTAAACTGGCAGGACTCAATCCTTCTATCCAAACCAGGCTAAGCAAGCTGTCAAGACTCAAGAACTTTGCTGCATCATGCCTGTAAGAGCTCATTACCTCGAACATATGAAGAATTAATCATACCCTTACCATATCAATTCGGTCTATTATCAAGCTATTCCGTCCATCAAGTTTCCCTTCTGATTCATCATCAACTTGATATTCTTCCCTACTGTAGCACCACAATACCTTAAACCGGGTTTACTATACGAGGCTCGAACATAAGACCACACTATCTAAGACCCATAGGCCACTGGATACTCTCTCAATGCTTCCCTTAGATACCACGTTCCAAAATACTTTACTTGAAGAACTTCCTACGAATCTGAATTCGTTACCATTACATCCCAGATACTGATACATAGAATCCCATAATTAACATAAAATATCACAAGTCTTGATCCTTTTCTAATGGAAACACAGTCTCTAGCAACATACACCACCTTAAGACACCTGATAGTTACATGCAAAATCTTGGACACAATAAAACCATTCTCGAGAGTCATTCACTCTTATACAACTGTATATTACCTGCCTTAATGGACAGAACCACTCATGCCTTATTAGTATTCTGACACCGCAGAACATGCTCTCATACCAATACAAACAACCATCTTCCTTCTCTATACACTGAGCATTCTTTGTAAACCACAGCTCAAGACATCCTAGTATTTTCTCACATCTATGAAAGCACCATATAACCTCTGTCAAAATTTTGCTTCACTCGTTCCATCCTCGGCTCAATTTCTGCAACCAGAACTGATCCGCCAGCATACCTCAAATCGAAACCAATGTAGCATATAACAGTGCGATCAGCTAATCAACAGCAACCTTCCCAACTTGGCTCGAGGCCATTTATCAGGACACATTCAATAACCCATAATATTTTTACTCTAATGATGCCACAATATTATAGTAAGATTAAACTCAAATCATCTACTAGTTTATGAAAACAAAGATCATCTGGTACTGAAATCCTCTACAAACCTCGCATTCATCTCCACATCAGCTGAGTCTACTCTCTTAAGCGACCCAAATTTTCAAATTACACCACGTACCTTTCAATTACACATGGGATCTTCTAACGGACAGATAAAGATCATACCACTCAAGAACACTCTGCAGGAGATAACCCACCTGCTTCGCCTCAATTTAGTATTTCAGCACACCTCCCACAGTCATACACATAATACAGCCAATTTAGTCTTCCTGAGTCTGAACTCATACCGCCACAAGTATTGCACTTCACTTTCCAACTAGCAGACACGAAAATATTCTCCACGTGCCCATAACTCGGGGCTACACAACAAATCATCATAGGAAATGAACACTTAACAGTTCATCTATTATCCAGCAGACTCTTTCGTCACTACCAAGTCATTTAAATACACCTCGCAGCACTAACATACTCACTACATGGGTATCCAATAGCCATTCTGGTAAATAAGGGCAATACCGAACACATAAGTTCAAAACATTTGCTCACGCAATCAGTACCTCGGTGCTCAAGCCATAGGCAAAGATCCAGCCTTAAGTTCTCCAGACTGGCCCAACATACTCACGAAGATCACATCTCGCCCCTTGATCAGGGAATCACAAGCCATCAAGGCATATATAATACCGAGCGTTCATGTGCGCATACAAATGTGTGGAGGGAATTTCAAGAGCTATATCTCAAGCTGAATAAAGTACGCACGATAAGAATTCCAATAAGGTGAAGTTTTTACTAAAGGTTCTACAGCCTCTCAAGGATAAATACAGACGTCTCCGTACCGATCTGCGAGACTCTACTAAACCTGCTCATGACTCGTGAGACCTAGTAACATAGGCTCTGATACCAACTTGTCACGACCCAATTCCCAAACCCGGTCGTGATGGCGCCTCTGATGAAGGCAAAGCTAGCCAACTAACCCAATTCGTCTCATTAACAATTATTAAACATAATGAATAAAAAATACAACTTAATAGCATTAAAAGTAGTTAATTACAACCCAACACAACCCGATAGGAGTGTCACAAGTCACGAGCATCTAAAGAAAACCTGAACACAACTACAAGGCTAATAATAATATACAGAATAAAATCTGGAATCAAAAGCTGAAGTCCGGTGCCGCGAACGCTGGTGGTCACCTTTCCCACTACAGTAGTAATACCTTCAATCAACTATTAACCTGCTTCCGGGTGAACAATACCTGCAACTGCACATGAGGTGCAGGGAGTAAAGCGAGTACTCCAACTCAATGAGTAATAAAAGTAAATAATAACTGAGCAGCAAGAAATCATGTAAAGCAACCAACAGGCTATACAGAAGTTGTGTACAATTTCCGAGAAAATAGTGAAATCAATGAACTCTTTAGAAATGTTTCGGCTCAGTTCAAATCTCTTTTGAAAATGGTCTTTTCAATAATTACGAAAGTTGTTTAAAAAATAGTTAGTGCTAATTAGCACAGAAAATACGCCCCTCGGGCACGAATACCATAGTATAGTAGGTAAAAATACAAATAGTTATGTAAGATGAGCACATAAAAGTATGCCCCTCGGGCACAGCTCAAAATAGTATCAACCCCTCGGGCTCAATATCAACCGCTCAGAACAGTATCTGCCCATCGGGCTCAGTCTCAATCACATGGTACAACATCAGCCCCTCGAGCTCACTCCCAACTCACATCAAGGTACCCGTGCTCATTGTGGATGTGCAGACTCTAGAGGGGCTCCTACAGCCCAAGTGCTATATCATCATAAGGCCTGAAAGCCTGTGCATATCAACATAAGGCCTGAAAGCCTTCTCATAAAACACTCGAGTCCTGAAAGCCTCCTCACATATTGCTAAAGGCCAGAAAGCCTCCTCACATATCACTCGAGGCCTGAAAGCCTCCTCACATCACTCGAGGCTTGAAAGCCACCTCACATCACTCATCAGATCCTCAATCATGGCCCTCGGCCTCAATCATGCCAAAAATAATCATAAGCCCCTTGGGCATCAATGAAAACAAAAATGCTCAGCTCAAACAATAGTTCAAATATCAGTTAAAACTCAAGGTTTAGAAAAAATATAGATGAGTTCACGAAACAATGTAATTCAAATGGACTGAGTTCAAATAATATTTCAAATAGTGAGGAAAAACAATGATGATAGCTCACAAGGAGTTCAAACAGTCGTCAATAAGCCCCAAATATGGCAATAAGGCCATGTCATAGTGAATAACAACACGTCATAGTCAAATATGCGGTAAAATCAACAACCGGGACAGACCTCACTTCTTGTCAAGAATGGATTCAAATATATTTTTGTTTCTAATAGTGTTGTACTAAGTAAGAACGATTTGTATGTAGGAAAAGGTTACATA